>CM052810.1:166880159-166932046 GCA_028533885.1 Nasua narica | reverse complement strand
TGGAGAAAGGGGAACCCTCTTCCACTGTTGGTGGGAATGCAAGTTGGTGCAGCCACTTTGGAAAACAGTGTGGAGATTCCTCAAGAAATTAAAAATAGAGCTACCATATGACCCTGCAATTGCACTACTCGGTATTCACCCCAAAGAAGCAGATGCAGTACAAAGAAGGGCCACATGTACCCCAATGTTCATAGCAGCAATGGCCACAATCGCCAAACTGTGGAAAGAACCAAAATGCCCTTCAACAGATGAATGGATAAAGAAGATATGGTACATATATACAATGGAATATTATGCCTCTATCAGAAAGGATGAATACCCAACTTTTGTATCTTACATGGATGAGACTGAAGAGATTATGCAGAGTGAAATAATCGGAGAGAGTCAATTATCTTATGGTCCCACTTACGTGTGGAGCATAAGGAAAAACATGGCGGGCATTGTGAGAAGAAAGGGAAGGGTAAGTGGGGGGAATCAGAGGGGGCAATGAACCATGAGAGACTGTGGACTCTGAGCAAAAAACTGAGGGTTTTGGAGGGGCTGGGGTGGGAGGTTGGGCGAGCCTGATGGTGGGTATTGAGGAGGGCACGTATTGCACGGAGCACTAGGTGTGGTGCATGAACAATTAATCTTGTAACACTGAAAAAATAAATGTATTTGGGAAAAAAAAGCAAAACAAAATCAAGAGTAGACACTCAACCGACTGAGCCACCCAGAAATTGTTCTTTTCTCAACCTCTTCATATTTAAGCAAAGAAAAAAAAAAAAAAAAAAAACCAGGAAAAGCCTAACTAATGAAATACCTGACCTCATCTTTATAGTGGTTACTCTTCAGGGGCAGCAGGATGGGGGTAGTTAACTAGAAGACAATGTAAGGGGAGTATCTGGGTAGCTGATAACAATCTCAAACTGGGTGCTGGTTACAGTGTGTGTTCAGTGGTGAAAATTCATCAGGCTGTAGGTTAATTATGTGCATGTTTTTGGATATATAGTACACTTCAGTAAAAACTTAAAGAAAAAGGCTATCCATATAACTACATTTAATAAAGTTTCTTTTTTTTAAACAATATCTTCTTGTAAATGAAAGCAGTTACTACCTATAGACCAATTCAAATCCATAACTCTCTGTTGGAATTGTCCTTCAGACTGAAATTCTAGTAAGTGGTAAATTCAAATTACAAATGGAGTAGAGCCAAATTTATGAAAACGTGATATTTTGCTATAAGGCTGGATTTCCTCCTTACAACAAAGTCTATCATTCTTTCTTGAAAATGTTCTCAGTTTGACTAAGCTTCCTACTAGGAAAAATTTGTAAATAATACTAACAGCAACAATATGGAGAAAAAGTTTGGTATTGTAAAAGATGCAATGTACTAGGAAACAGAGGATATAGGTTCTATTCTAGTTTTGCTAACTTCTTAGTATGTGACATTAGGTAAGTCACTTTTTTTTGGTAGAGATAATTTTTCTTTTGCTGGAATAATATAAAAAACAAAATGAGTAAATAACTGAAAATATGGTAATAATATATATACCTTCAGTTAACGCACACTGACATAAATAACAATACATCATATAAGAGGAAGCCATGAAGTCAAAAACCTGTGTTCCAGTTCCTGTTTCCTCTAGTTGGGATAATTCAGACAAAGTTCAATGAACCATACACTCTAGGATCCCTTTCTATATACAGAAAAAGAAGGAATGGGACAAGAAATTCCATAATGTCTTTCCTACATTGTAATTCTATGGCTTTTTTTTTTTTTTTTAAGATTTTATTTATTTGGAGAGAGAGAGAGAGAGCACAGCAGGGGGAGTGGCAGGTGGAGGGAGAAGCAGGATCCTCACTGAGCAAGGAGCCCAATGCTGGGATCATGACCTGAGCTGAAGGCAGATGCTTAACCAATGGAGCCACCCAGAACTCCCCAATTCTACGGCTTTTAAAAGCGAACCAACCAGGGTGCCTGGGTGGCTCAGTCAGTTAAGCATCCCACTCTTGATTTGGACTCAGATCATGATCTCCGGGCTGCGAGATCAAATCTTGTGTCTGGTTCTGTGCTCAGAAAGGAGTCTGTTTGAGATTCTCTTCCTTTCCCATTCCCCTGGCTCATGTGCACTTTCAAATAAGTAAATAAATCTTTTTTTTTTAAAGATTTTATTTGACAGAGAGAGATCACAAGTAGGCAGAGAGGCAGGTAGAGGAAGAGGGGGAAGCAAGCTCCCTGCTGAGCAGAGAGCCCGATGCGGGGCTCAATCCCAGGACCCTGTGATCATGACCTGAACCAAAGGCAGAGGCTTCAACCCACTGAGCCACCCAGGCACCCCGAGTAAATAAATCTTAAAAAAAAAAAGAAGAACAAACCACCAAAGGTTTTAAATCAATGCTCATTGTTACAGGACATTTCTTTGGTGAGAAATATTCCTATGGAATTTAAAGTGATATTACATCAAAGAAGCTGCCAAAGAGTCATTCTGCAACTTGTAGCTGACAATACTGTCATTTAACTTTTATTTTGTGCTCTAATAGGCAAAGGATTTAAAGCTCGGTTCATAACTTGATACTCAAATCCTCTGACAAACTCAAGCATTTTGTCACCAAATTACAAATAAAACCAACTCAAGTGGCTCCTGGGTGGCTCAGTTGTTAAGCATCTGCCTTTGGCTTAGGTCATGATCCCAGGGTCCTGGGATTGAGTCCTGTATTGGGCTCCCTACTCATTGGGAAGCCTGCTTCTCCCTCTCCCACTCCCTCTGCCTATGTTCCCTCTTTCGCTGTCTCTGTCAAATAAATAAAATCTTAAAAACAACAACAACAACAACAACAACAACAACAACAACAACAACAACAACAACAACTCAAGAGTGCACATATCTCAAGGGTCATGGCTGTGTTTTCAATATTTTTTATTTTCCATAAATTGTTAGCACAGTGCTAGATAGTAAAGATAAAATAATTTTTATTACTTAATAAATGACAAAGGGAGCCAAACTATATTTAGAGACTTAACCAAGAAGTATTTTCTACTAGGTTCAGGGCCTAATGGTTAACCTCTGGGGGTGGGAGTGGGGGTAATAAATCAAGCCCTATCCTATTCCCCTGCCCACTTAAGCTTATAATTTAGCTGTATAATCCAAAAAAAAAAAAAGGAAGTTAAAAAGTACCTGTGTTGCTTCATAAGGGCTAATTGAGTGTCTTTTAATTTTATGTGCTTTGAAGTTCTCAGTAGGGAGATCGCATAGGTAAGGCCTAAAACACCCACAAAATAGGTACCTAATTCTAATTTGTTGTTTCAATAAAATTTCTTGGCTTGTAGCTCCCCGTCAACTTGCCAACTTTACTATTTGTACAAACCTTCCACAGAGCAGGAACTGTACAAGGATATATGCATCAGTCACTGCCATATCATCTGACCATAAACTGCATAAATGAACTCCTTTCTTTCAATATACTGGCTATTAGCTACTGTTTCTTTACTAAATATTTTGCGTGACCTCAACATTAAATCCTATTACTAAATCAGATGCTTACATCTGGTGTCTTTTTTCTAATCTATGTTTACTAGAAAAGGAAAAAAATACAGCAATATATGTATATAGGCAGAAATACTGTTCTAGGCACAAGGGGTCCACCACAGAGGAAATCTAGAGAGGTCATAAACCACAGCGTAGTCCCCTTGGAAGAACTGAGAATTTATGATTCTCACTAGGTGAATGCCATCGGATTAACATATGACGAAGGAATTAAGAATATACTTCTGCTGAGCTCCCTGGTATTCCCTACCAAAAGACTAAATAATCTGAGTAGAATCCTAAATTCCTAAGCATCTACTGATTGTCTTCAACCAAATATACCACAAACACCTCAATCAGCATAGAGCAGTCTGCATACATACAGCATACATATGGCATATGTATGTATACACTACTACATACATACATATATACAGCAGTCTGTGCAGAGGAATGAGGGGCACCCCCTCCCCTATACTACTTCTCCCACCACAAGTTTTTTTTTTAAAGATTTTATTTATTTATTTATTTATTTATTTATTTATTTATTTATTTATTAGGAAAGAGAGAGTGAGAGAGCATGAGAAGGGAGAAGGTCAGAGTGAGAAGCGGACTCCCGTGGAGCTGGGAGCCCGATGTGGGACTCGATCCCGGGACTCCAAGATCATGACTTGAGCCGAAGGCAGTCGCTCAACCAACTGCGCCACCCAGGGGCCCCCACAACAGTTCATTTATATAACCCAGAAAACTCACATCTTTCTTTAATCATTCTATTCCCTCATCCCCCACGTCTTATCTGCCACCAAATCAAGTGAAACCCTTAACTTTTATTTGTTTCCATCGCCTGTTTTAGGCCCCAATCACCTCTCACTGGAAATAATAGTGAATTCTTAAATAATCGCTCTGCCTTCTTTTCCTTTTGCCTTCATTTTGCTATGGTAGTGAGAATAACATGGGCTTGGAATCAGAAAGACTTGAATTCCAATTCCAGTGCAGCCACTTAATAATAGAGTGGCACTAAATCTCTCTGGGCCTTAGCTGCATTACCCATAAAATGGTATCTGCTCTACCTTATTCATGCTGGGGCAAACTGGTGGTATGGTAGAGTAGAACACTATACTACAATCACTGAAATCTAAATGCATTACCAGAAATTGCCTTTGGATCAGAACCAGGAATTTAGCTACCCTAGCTGTAGTTTGGGTTCTTATTTGTAAAAAAGGGCAGGTAACACAGGCCCAAACGTTCATTCAAAATAATATAAAGGGAGTTGGATATTAAACTTAGAAAGCTGCTTGTATTCAGAGACCTGACTTTCAGATCTCCTCACCAACATTTTAAGGAGCTAATGGCACACAGAACACTTACCCACTGATCCCTCAATTGCAGCAAGGGCAGGACATTCCAGGGAAAGCTGACTCACATCAAAGAGCTTATTCTAAATGTATCTTAAAACTTCATTTATTTTATGATGCTCACTTGTTAAAAAAAGTATTATACTTTAGAATAGGATATTAACAGTTTCATGAGGTTCAGAGAAAATTTTGCCAGTGAACATAAATACTGGGAGCTTAATGCAGAGCTTTACACAGATGATTACCATAAAGACTAAAATAGGTTATAAGGGCTATAAACTCAAAGAACATAAAAAAAAAATTCTTGTTAAGTTTCTCAGTCTATAACAGTTCCAATGCTGACACATTCTTCAGTAAGGTGTTAAGACAAGAAACGATACATTTTTTAATAAATTAGCTTAGACATTCAGTCCCTTCAGGAGTACAATAAAACCAGAATATTCATGTTTACTTTAATTTTTAGCAAGTTGCTCTAAAAGGACAAAAGAATCCTTCTAAGCAGTGATTGGAATGTAAATATTCACTGAAAGCAAAACTTCAGCACATGAACCGTTGTCTAAACATATAACACACGTAAAATGTATGCATAAATATAAAAATTTTAAAGTCACAGTTAATAAATGAATAAATGGTAAAACAATTATTACCACCACTTTGATGCTTGGAATGAATTAACGGACCTCAGGATGATTATCAATGACTGCTTAACATCATAAAAATTGGAACAAGTCGACCTGCCAGTCCTGCCCTCCAAAAAGGAGAGACAGAGACAGAGAAATCGAACCTCAGTGTGACCAGGCCCTGAAATCTAACTATCAAGTTACAGGAAATACAAAAGACCGAAAAGCACATTATATTATACACAGGGATGCAGGATGCAATTAGCAAAATTCCTATTATGCAAATTTGAGACATAATAACCTGGCTTCTTCAACAAATGAACTGCAAGGTGGAAACAAAAAGAGAGGGGAGGAAAGGCAAGAGATTAAAAGAAAATACACCAAATCTTTAATAATAGTCCATAGGGTTTTCTTTCACTTATTTTAGATAATTCTAACACTACTTGAATCTTAGCTTTCTTTTTTTTTTTTTTAAGATTTTATTTATTTATTTATTTATTTATTTGCTTATTTATTTATTTATTTGACACACAGAGAGATCACAAGTAAGCAGAGAGGCAGACAGAGAGGAGGGAAGCACGCTCTCTGCGGAGCAGAGAGCCTGATGCAATGCGGGGCTTAATCCCAGGACCCTGAGATCATGACCTGAGCTGAAGGCAGATGCTCAAGTGATGAGCCACCCGGGCACCCCAAAACTTAGTTTTTCTATACAAGCATTTATCTCTTAGATAATGTCACAAAATAATTCCTGTCATTTGATACAATTCGCTTAGATCAGCATTTATAACAAAGTATTTAAATGACTAATCCCTGATCAGCAATAAAAACTTATCATTGGGGGTGCCTGGGTGGCTCAAGGGGTTAAAGCCTCTGCCTTCAGCTCGGGTCATGATCTCAGGGTCCTGGGATCGAGCCCCGCATCAGGCTCTCTGCTCAGCAGGGAGCCTGCTTCCCTCTCTCTCTCTGCCTGCTTCTCTGCCTACTCGTGATCTCTCTCTCGCTCTGTCAACTAAATGAATAAAATCTTAAAAAGAAACCAAAACACAACTTATCTCTGTGTCTCCATGAACATAATTATTTATTTTAAAAATAGATTTGATTGATTGGGAGGGGTGTGTGTGAGCAAGGGGAGGGTAGGGAGAGGGAAAAGCACGCTCCCCACTGTGTACGGAGTGGATGTGGAGCTCAACCTCCCACTACCCCAGACCATGAGTGGAGCCAAAACCAAGACTTCAACACTCAACTTACTGAGCCACCCAGGTGCCCCTCCATGAACATATTTAGAAAAACAAATGTCTAGAAATTATCAAGTCACAGGAAAATAGTGGATTTTGTTTTATTGAGTAGGGGGAAGCAGAGAGCAAGGAATTCAATAGTTTGGAAACCACTGTATTAGCATAAAATGTGTTATGTCTGACAACTTTTTCACATATTTATGTTTTGCTATGTTAAATTTAAAAGTATATTTACTTAGACAATTATAAATGTGCTAGCCTCATTTCTTTTTAGCAATGGAGCTACAGGTGGTGGGAACTCTAAGAACTTTTCTTGTTTTCCTTATTTTTTAGCTAGTTTATAAAAATAAAAAGGTGAATATTATTAGGTTAAAAAGTGGGGAGAGGGGCGCCTGGGTGGCTCAGTTGGTAAAGCAACGGTCTTTGGCTCAGGTCATGTTCCTAGGGTCCTGGGATGGAGCCTACACCTCCACCGACCACCTCCCCCCACCCCCGCGCCAATCAGGCTGCTTCTCCCTCTCCCTCTGCATCTCCCTCCTGCTTGTACGCTCCCTCTCTCTGTCAAATAGATAAATAAAATCTTAAAAAAAAAAAAAAAAGCAGGCAGAGAGATATTTTTTGAATTTTATTTTCATTACAATATAAAAGAGATGCATCAAATATTCATTATCAGGAAAATAAAGAGAAAGAAGAGAGCAGTTTTGTTTCCCCAGCATACTTTTATCCTATAAACCTCTGGATCCCAAGCTGCTGCTATTTGTGGATTTTCACTTTATCAGTTTAGATACATCTACTACATGTGAAGTAGCACAAAGAAAACAAAATAAAATTACACAGATCCTGCCCTAAATCATATAAATGTAGTCCTACCTTTAATATATATATATTTAAATCATTTTACTAGACTTCATTTAATTAAAAATAGTTGTAGTTCTAGATAAGCTTTTGCTTTATTTCCAAATAGATGTTTTTTTTCAGGTGCTACCAAAATAGGGCAAAAATATCTCAAAAGATGAGAAGAAAGTAAATTTGTAAGATTTATACAAAGAATTCTACTTCACCATAATATGAAACATGGCTCTTAAAAATATCAAGTTGCATTCCTGGACCTAGGGAAATCTGTAATATTCAAATCTATAATATTCAAAAAGTTAGAGTGTTATTAGCACATTCCCACCACTCCTTAAAATGAGCAAACCAGGGAAAGTCTTACAGCGTGAGAGATTATATACTTGTAGATTATTAAAGTATTAATATTTCCTTGATTTTATAAAAATGAATAAAAATATACTTCAATTCTCAGAAAGTTTAACTCATTTCTAGTATTTAAATAACTGTCTTAACGATAAAAGTCTACCTCTAATAGCTGATTACAGTGATTACTGAAGACTTGCAGAGCTGAGCAAATATACATCAAATATTGGGGTCTTTTATGATCAACTATAATTCTAGATATAAGCATTCTCTTAATTAAAGCACACTATCATTTCATGACATCAGGTTGTACTACAGAGTTTCACCGATATTTAAAAAAATATCTTATTCTTTTGTTCTTGACAAAAGTGGATATGGTCATAAGCAGCTTTCTCTGGTAATAACAACTTGGCAAAAACCATCAGAATGAAGTTTTATAGAACTCTGCAATCTAGTCAAAAACTTACACCAACCAGGGGTTAGCTTAACGAAGCTTAGTGAAGCACTGCTCTAAGAGAGTGCTGTGATATCACAAACTGCCCTGCCTACTCCGACACAGGTGGTGTCAGTGGAGAGGGCCGCCTGCGTCCCAGTACGGCTGCTAATGAGAGGGAGCAAGACAGACTTTATTCTCACAGAATCGAGAATAAATTGTGTTTCGACCCGTCTGGTGGCTCCCTGAAGCACCAGTGCAATAACCTGCCTTTGTTTCACCAAACTAGAGAACTCCCAGGCCTGGAGCAGCTTGCCAGGTGACATTTGTTGAAAACGCTGACAGGCAAAAGTACTGGCCATGGGAGCCTGGGGCGAGGATTAATAGTTACGGTAGGCAATAAACAGACCTAGAAGCTTGGAAAGAAAGAGGCTAGGAGAGGAGATATGTGGGGGTAATAAGGGCTTTAAAAACTGCCACATATACCGAGGGAATTGAGAATACCACATGCATACTCAGGGTTAGACACATGCTCAGGAAAGCCGAGAAGACTCTAAATTTTCACTTCAGGCTGTGCACAAGCAGGAAGCAAAGGCTAAGGCAGACTAACTTGGCTAAGTTAAAGGAGTGTCCCCACACAGAGCCAATTTGCAAAGACTGGGAGTCTTTTTCCTTTCTTTTTTTCCTTTTCTTGGCTCCAGGCATTGAAGGAAAATGTCAAAAAACACTAGCTGAGGGGCGCCTGGGTGACTCAGTCGTTAGGCGTCTGCCTTCGGCTCAGGTCATGATCCCAGGGTCCTGGGATCAAGCCCCGCATCGGGCTCCCTGCTCAGCAGGAAGCTTGCTTCTCCCGCTACAAGTTCCCTCTGCTTGTGTTCCCTCTTTCGCTGTAATTCTGTCAAATAAATAAAATCTTAAAAACAAAACAAAACAAAACAAAACAAACACTAGCTGACCACTAGGCTGATGTAACACAGACTTCAGTGGCCATTCATGAGAAAGCCTACAAACTTTATAAAAGTACTTTTTAAAAAGTCACCAAACAATCCAAAAGAAGCAGCAATAATAAACCCCCAGAAAGGGGTGGGGGAGAGAGGTGATTTCCTTTGTCGCCACACTGTAATATTCAAAACATCCAGTTTTTAACAAAAAATCAAGAGTCGTGCAAAGAAATAAGGAAATATATACAGCCCATTCACAAGAAAAACAAGAAATTAATACAATCAGTCCCCGATTAAGCCCAAGTATTGGACTTAAAGTGTCTTAAATATATTCAAAGAGAAAAAAAAAAGGCAAATAACTAGAGAAAACAGGAGAACAATGCCTCATCAACTCAAGAAAATCAATCAATAAAAATTATATATATATACAAAATCAAACAAATTCTGGAACTGAAAAGTAAAAGTGAAATGAAAAATTCATTTAGAGAGAGCTAGAGAGGGCTCAACAGCAGAACTGGGCAGGCAGAAGAACCGTTAATCAAGTTAGGTAAAGTGACAATATTAAATTAGATTAACTGAGAATTATGTTAAGTGGATTGAGATTATCTAATCTGAGGAGCAGAAAGAGAAAAGAATTTTATAAAACCAACAGAGCCTTAAAAACCAGTGGGACACCATCAAGCATACCAACATATGCATAATGGGAGTCCTAGAGGGAGATGAGAGGGAGAGAGGGGTAGAAAGAACATTTGAAGAAATAATGGCCCAAACTTCCCAAATTTTGATAAAAGACTAGAAACTCCACAAACTCTAAGCAGGATAAACTCAGAGACTAGTGATCAGAGAAGAGACAAACGACACTCTAGTAGGAGACATACAATCAAAAATAAATGATAAACTAAGTAAAAAGGTGAAGTACTAAGGAGAACAAGAAAAAGAAAGTAAGGTAAGGGCTTTTGGAAGAGACAGGAGAGGAAGGGTTAACAGTACCAATTAAGGTAGTCAGGGTAGGCTTCAATGATAACGTGATATTTAAGCAAAGACAAGAAGGCAGTAAGGAAGCAAGTCAAGTGGCTATGTAGGGGAAGAGTGTATTATGTATTAGATAGAGGAAATAGCTCATGCAAAAGCCCAATGATAAAACAATCCCAGGCACGTTTGAGGAGCAGCAGAGGCCAGTGGTTTGCGTGGAATTGAGCCCCACATCGGGCCCCTTGTGCAGCAGGGAGTCTGCTTTTCCCTCTCCCTTTGCCCCTCCCCCTTCTCATGTTTGCTCACTCTCTCTCAAATAAATAAATAAAATCTTAAAAAAAAGTGAATGTGTGTGAGAGTGTTAGTATTGGCAAAGTTTTATAATAGTAATAATGGTCAGCATTTTTATAATATAGTCTATGGATATTTAAAATTTTTTTATCTATAAAAACAAATCCATATATTCATTGAATATACTGGTACTACTTTCAGTTTGACATTATTTGTTTCACAGACTTCTACTGCCTCCATAAGTACAGGTGCTAAATTGTGATTCACAACAAAGCAGTATTTCAGAATATTTCTATATTCCTGAACAGAATCCTGGCACATTAAAATCCATTTGATTGCTCTTGAGTATTATATGTTTTCACCCAAAATTTACAGCAAATTATTTTTTCTAAAATGCTGGAAAAAAGTACTGAATTTTGAGTTTAAAAAAGCAGCAAATACTGAATAAATCTGAAGTGGTCATTAGAACTGACATGAACCAAATACTTCCCAGTAACTTTCACACAAGTTAAGAATATAAATTTGAAACAGAAAAAGGGCACAAATGTTATTGCTGACCTAGAATTAAACACTTTAAAAATGAGTGATCTATGATGATCTTTTAAAAAGGAAACTTTGAGAATGCTCAAGTTCTAATGCTAAGCTAGTCTGTTACAGTCTAGAAAAAACTTAAGATAGCATAGCTGTTAAAATCTTTACACCAATTTTCTGAAATAAGGCAGAAATATATTTTCATTACATACTGTATACTTTCCCCAATATATCTGTTAAAAAAAAAACTGCCAATGAACCAACCCTCCCAATCCAGAGGCCATCCGTTTAAAAATAAACAATGAAAGTTTCTGCTAAAACCTATTCATATATGTAGAATTCAGATCTTTCTGCGCTCTACTATATAAGGTTGCAACCAGAGAAAATTGTGTTCCACAGCAAACACATAAAAGCTGAATAAGAATCTTGTTCCGAATTTAGAACTCTGGAAATCACTATAAGGCTCACAGGGCACACTCTTCACAGAATGAAAGCTCTAGAATCTCTAGATTATATCCTATTTTTTTCAAATGGGAAAAACAGCTCAGTGTTAATCCAAAACAAAACTATCCTAAGCGAAAATGACAGAGTTTATTTCAGTCCCTCAAATATCAAAGAGAGCTCTTAAGAATACAACATAATAAGGTCATGAACTGGTTCAACATACTTAACTGGTAGTTTTATGAATTATAATGAATGCTGCTGCTTTCTAAAAATGAGTGTATCAAAGAGGAAATAACCTCCTTGGCATGCCTGCAGCTACACAACACATTTGTTTCATTGCTTTCAAGCGCCGATGCGAGGCTCTGAATAAGTCAGTGAGAGGACTTCAGTCAGAGCAGCAAGCAGGTTTACTGAGCAGATCAGATGACGTGCTCAGGAGATTAACAAGAAGAGGTAAGTATTTTACAAATAAATACAGAATTAATCTAAAGATTTTTTTTCCTTTTTTCAAAAAAACTGCTACCGTATCTTTCATTTCTATTCAGTGGCTTAAAAACCAAAATGAAAATTCTACCAATGTTACAGGAGAAATATTTAATACAGGATTTACAGATTTTATTTATTTATTTGACAGGGAGAGAGACAGAGAGCACACGTCAGCAGGGAGCCTGCATAGCAGGGAGCCCTGAGGGCTCAATCCCAGGACCCTGGGATCATGACTTAAGCTGAAGGCAGGCGCTTAACCAACTAACCCACCCAGGTGCCCCTGGATTTATGGATTTTATGAATTAATGGTTTAACCTTCCTCTTAGCTTATCCTCCTTCCCAAGGAAACTGGGGAGGCTAAAGAAAAAAACGACTACTTAAAACAAAAAAGAACTGTTTCAAATTTGGCATAAAGTGATAATTTTGGAAAATATCTGTGGCAGTAAGAGGCTTTCTCTGAAAGATGAAGTTATTAAAAACAATTATTTAGATCCTACTAATATCTATTTTTTTTCCTTCTCTCAAACTAAAGGAGTTTTAAAATGTTGCATAAAATGGCAACTATGTCAGTATTAAGATAAACTTGATCAGATAAAACCCAATTACAAATAAGGATTCCTAGCTGGTAAATCATGTATATGGACCTTAGATGGGCTTGAAGAATTTCTAGGTGGCTAACCAGTGTGTACCAAAAAGTTCTATTCAGAACTATTTAGTGCTTTAATGTTTCTATCCTTCTACCATATTCTAAGGTACAGGTAAAAAGACATTCAAGGGTCAGGAAACATCTAGCCTTTTTTTTTTTTCTTATAACAACTGAAAAAATTAATGCATCTCCTGTTTCGTGACCCGAGGCATATCAGGAACACGACTGTGGAAATAAGTTGCATTTTCACAAATGCACAAGAGACCTATTGAGATGGGAAGGGCTACTAAGTTCAAGAGTTTTTTTCTGTTTTTTTTTTGAAAATAACCAAATAAAATAATGCAATCTACATATTTTAAATCTAGGGAGAACTCTTGGAACTCATTGGCATTCAAATTCAAACACTAGTCCACTGCTGGGGGTGGGGGATGAGAGGAGAGAGAAACTAATAAACAGTCTTTCTTTCACAGCCATCAGTTTCTTTCACTAGGCCTTCTGAAATCTGAGCCTCTGCAGAAGACTAAACCCTTGGGCCTTACCTACAGAAATGGACAGAAGCTTGTACACTCTCATTTTCGAGAACTGCAAAAAAATTTTTAAAGGAAGGAGTCAACTTTGGCTTTGAGTGTTTGGCCTGGGTACAATGCCTTTAAAAAGCTGATGCCTAGCTTAGCTACCGACCATGCAGACCATTGTCCGGAATTGGATCGCATCACATAAAAACAACGAATGGCCTTCTCTTACAGAATATCAGAACAGAGCACAATTCCTGAGCACATTTTGCAGAGCTCCTTTCATCACTTAATCTTCGCTAACTGGTCTGGATTAGAGACAGAATCGATACCAGAGGAAATGAAACAGATTGGTGAGCAACAGGGAAATAAACCACGCTGGGCAGCTCTTCTGATACTCCTGGTGATAATACCCACAATTGGTGGGAACATCCTGGTTATTCTGGCTGTTTCACTGGAGAAAAAGCTGCAGTATGCTACCAACTATTTTCTAATGTCCCTGGCAGTGGCTGATTTGCTGGTTGGATTGTTTGTGATGCCGATTGCCCTCTTGACAATAATGTTTGGTAAGTATTTCACTTTGTTCCTAGCATCAAATCACAGAACTATGATATACTATCAGAGAAATGGATATTCAGTCTTTAAAGATGGACTTGGACCATTTAAAGATACAGTGAGTAAACAGTTCCTCATTTCCATCATTTTCTACGGTTGATAATTAGTTTTAAAGAGCAAAAAATAATTTCTTAGAAACTGGGCACCTGGGTGGCTCAGTGGGTTAAAGCCTTTGCCTTCGGCTCAGGTCATGATGTCAGATCCTGGGATCCAGCCTCACATCAGGCTCGCTGCTCAGCAGGGAGCCTGCTTTCCCCTCTCTCTCTGCCTGCCTCTGCCTACTTGTGATCTTTCTCTCTTTCTCTGTCAAATAAATAAATAAAAATCTTTAATAAAAAAATAATTTCTTAGAAACAATTCTACTCCTTCCCCAGCCATCTAATAAAAGTCTAATCAGCCATCTAATCATTTAAAAAGTCACCCAGTTAGCAATATTCACAGATTCTACATTCATCACCTAAAAACTATAGTGAAGAACAGACCTATACTTTAACTTTCTCATTATTAATGCTTTTTTTTCCCTTGACAAAGCAACAGCAAGGACACTTTTGTGACAGTTATGTGCTGGGTTATTGACTAATGATAAAATCTTCGAATCACTCAATTCTAATTTGAATCACTAAACACTAATTTAAAATTAGAATTGTTCTAAAAGTTCTTGTTATATTTCTTTATCGTTTGTGTACTTTAGCCTTAAACATAATTCTTACATGTGTCATGTTAGGAAAATATTATGTTTCGTTACTAAAGGAAATAGTCTGGCTCACAGTGTCCTAAGACATGATTCATCTGTTTAATTTTTAAGATTTCTAATGATCCATGTCCTTGATACATGTAAGAAAAATCCGATTTAAAATAAAATTAAATATTATTAAAAATAAACTACTAAAACAAGTGACCAAAACCTGAGTTATTACAATAATAATATAGCTTGATATTAAAATATTAGTTTGTTACAAGAAAAAAGATAAGGATATTAAAATGAAATAGTTTTCATTTATGTGTATCCTCTCTAGTTATAGAATTTGGGTAAATACAAGTAATTCTGCTGATAAATTATTAGGGCTGCTAAGAATCAGCATTAAGAAGACACTTGACTTATTCAGTGCTTGGCATAAATTGATATTCCACTCATTAACTGCTTAAGAAAAATGATTATTTGTAGCATATAGGGTTTCTTGAAATTATGTTTATATGGAAAGGATAAAGATATTTCAGGTTATAGAAGTAAAGTTTATTTAACTAGAATATGTATGAGAGGGAGAATAAAAACTCCAATTTAAACTATTATATTTAGGTTTAAATGTTACATTTTTAAGTAATTATATAAAGATATCTAAAATTAAGTATTTTTCCCCCAAATATCAGATGGTGACAGGCTAAACTTTCCATTCTAAATTAACATCTAACCGAGATTTTAAATTCTATAGCAGGGCAAGCAGTAATAAGAAAGGTTCTACTGCTTTAATGGACTCTAATCATTAATAATACCTATCTATCCCTTTCTTTTATAAATTTGAACTTTTTGAATATTTTAGTACAACATGTAACCATGGAAAGTAATTAAGTAATCTTACTCTAAAGGAGAACCTAAAGGATATTGATTCCAAAAAAAGTTTAAAAGAAATAAAGTAAATGAAGATTATGTAGAAACATTATGTATATTTGGTAAAGACTACAGATACTTGATTCAAGGTTCTCATCTCCACACACACAGTAGTAATTTATCTGTAAAATCACACTCTTTAAATTATGCTTTTACTAGATATACAGAAAATGTTACAATGCTCACCTTATACTAGCATAAAATTTAATTGATAAATTATTTTGAATAAATGAGATTGAATAAGAACCGAATTTTAACTCTAAAATCTATATCAAATACCTACTATATGCAAATTACTGTGGTAGATACTCAAATTATCAGCTAAATAGTTAAGGATCTTAAAAAGCTAAGTTCCATAGTATTAAAGCAACCGGATAAAACACAAAAACAGATAAAAGAGATAATTCCATGTAATTCACAGAAAAATAGTAGGTATCTGCAGCTGACAACTAAGTTTATATTTACATTTGGGGGCCCAAGATATTCTTGGCAATAAATTTTAGCAGAAAACCCAACATATTTTAACACAAGCTATATGGAATGTCTTCCTATTTATGTCCTAAATAATTATGATATGTTTTAACTACATTTCATTCTTTCAAACGCTTATTAATTTTTACCTATAAAATAAAATCTTTCATGGTCCCAAACACTTTTACTATCAGTAATGAAGCAATACTGGGGGATTAGATTTTTAAAAACTAAACTAACCTGGGAACTTAAACACTATTTAAAAATTATTGCTTTAAATTCATTATTAAAAACATTATTCTATTTCTGAAAGAAAGTGTATGAGAAAACGCATACTCTCTGCCCTCTACAAAGCTTCAAAAGAATGCATTCATAAATTGGAAACTGCACATATAAAATTAGGACTTGACTTCGAATACTAAGATTTTTATAGCCCCTCACATGTTAACAAATACAAAGACTTTCTAAACTAATGCAGTTATAAGAATTTCTGACAACTTTAAAGGCAGGAATAGATTTTGTGTTTTTTTCTCTCATTATGGGAATCATCTTCCGAACTTCAGAAGCCTGTACAAACAAAAGTGTCCCTGATTCTGTAAACATAAAACATTAACTACCACTGAGTGGTATGAGTGCTTTTAATTATCTCAGGGAAATTAAATGAAAGTAACAAAAGAAACTTTACATTAGTTAATGTTCTAATGTAATTAAGTTTTGAAAAAAGGAGAGTAGTGAAACTTTAAAAACTGACTCTTATGCTGAGCAGTATGTTATTCAATCAATGATTTATATAATATTTGATTATATAATCGTTTGCGCTTTTTTTTTTTTAAAAAAAGAATTTCCGTTTTACCAAGATTATGATGACTGGCCTAACATGGTCTCTCAAATGAACTGTGATACCTATGTCAATTTTTCTGCCACTTTTTCCACTCTGGAAGCACTAGACTTAACCTTTGCTTTGTAGGTCTAGTTTTGACTGTCTGGTGTATAATTCCCCAAATCCACCATCATAAGTAGTGGCTTAGATAACATAAGGCTTGAAAATGCCTACTTAGAAGGCATTTAGAAATACCTGAGTAGGATGCCAAGGAAAATAGAACATCATATGCCAATATAAAAAAAGGATGTTCATACTTTATGAACTTCTCTGAACTTTCTCTCATTAAATAAATGATTAAAAATGTAAAGGAGAAAATTGGTCATGTGTTTGGTCATTCATTGGTCATTACTGGTTTATTTATAACTTAAGTTTTAATCCATGTCTCACAGTTAAAGTTGAAACAGTATCTGTGGTACAACTGGAAGAGGATGTATAAAATAAAATGGCTGAAAGATAGGGATCTGAAGCAAGACATTCCAGGCACCAACAACTGCCAAGTATTAGCAGAATATGAGAAGAGTTTATATACTTAAATACGTGATTTAGTCTAGATGTGAGTCTGACCAGAGATGAAACAGATGTACAGCAATAAAAGCAAAAGAAAATCAGTTATTTATGCAGTGAAATGTTGTTCTACCCAATTCTTAAATAAGGGACCAAAGCAATTAAAGGCACTTCTTTCTGGAAGATGGAAATTTAGGGTGCCTGGATGGTTCAGTCGTTAAGTGCCTGCCTTCAGCTCAGGTTCCCCATGTTGGGCTCCCTGCTTGGCGGGAAGCCTGCTTCTCCCTCTTTCACTCCCCCTACTTGTATTCCCTCTCGTGCGGTCTCTCTGTCAAATAACCAAATAACCAAAAAAAAAAAACAAAAAAGGAAAGTGGAAATTTAAAAAACCGAGAAAAAAGTTTGTAAGTATTAAATCAATTGAAATATTGAGAACACTATCATATTAGACATCTAATCCCAGAATATTTTATATGTTCAAATGTCATGGGAAAATGACAAAACAAAACAGAAGCTTCACAATAAAAACTGAAGCACCAATCTATGTCTTTTCTTTTCTGAAAGATAAAGACAGAAACGTAAGAATTTCTGAGAATAAAAAATGGGTACTTTGAGAATCCCATGTCTTTTTTGGCTATTAGGCTATTCAGGATCTGTCCTATTCCAATATACTTACGAACTATTTACCTTGGAAACCTCTTTAGGCACAGTCCTCTTGGGATAGTTTTAAAAATACAGTCATTTAAAAAGCCTCAAAAGGCAAATATCTTATGTCTCAGATTTATAGATTAATTTTAATTGTTTTTCTGAATTAATCATATAACTCAGCTTTCCAAATTAAAAACCTACAGAAAGAGTGAGCAGGTTTCAGATCAAATGAGTTCATCTCACCAAGAAATGGAGTTTCTGGTTAAAAAACTCAGGTTTCTATACCCATTAAAAAAACAGCAAAATAAATAAATAGCCACGCATGCAATGTATATAGGTTATTTATGTTTGCTTTTCATATATTTACATACATATAAATAGAGAGAGAGAGTAAAAAGCATACTTTCATGACAAATTTAAAGTTAAACACATTCTCATGCCTTTTAAAAACAAAAAAGCTTTAAGTTCAACTGGATACATGCACTCTTGCTACAGCAGATAGGAGGACAAACATACTGGTTTTACAGTGATGATATGACTTACCATTTCTAAATAGGAGCGTTTTAATGGGTAGGCTAATTTCTGTCAAACAGTAATAGTAATAAGAACTACATTTATTGAGTGCTTTCTCTATGCCAGACATCATTCTAAACACTTTACAAAGCAATCCCATAAAACTGGTATCATCATCATTATCCCCATTTTACAAGAGAGGACAGAAGAATAAATAAATGGCAGAGACATGATTTGAACCCCGGAGAATGGACTCCAGAATTCACAGTCTTAACTTACTCTTTTACACTGCTTTCTCAAATGAAATGAGAAATTATGTCAACTCTAAAGGTCATATTTAACAAACAGCCAACATTTACATCTTAAATAACTCTACCTAACAAGACAGCCATAGAGTTTTCTCTAGGGACAAAGCGGAATCCAGTATTTTTTTAAAGTTATATTTCATATTAAGTGATACAGAGTACTTGGGTCTTAACAACACTTGTACGAATCTTTGAGATGATCACCAGATCTCTCTTCTGAGGAAGATACTAGACCCGGGCCCATGTCTGTGAAGTTGTTGACCCTTGTCTGGAGACAAATAGAAGTTGATGTAATTGAATGCCAACTCTACCGCCCCTTATGTACAGTGGTATTCGAAGCATGCAAGTCTTCATATTAAGCAACAAACTCTTTGTGCTATTTTTAGATAAATAATGAACTATATATAATCTACAACTCAACAAGATTTGTTTTACTCCTATAATTACCAATCTGTAATTATTTCAGGCATCCACAGAAGTGCCATTATTCAAATCTTATTGAAATTAAATTTCTCTTTAATGGGGCACCTGGGTGGCTCAGCGGGTTAAGGCCTCTGCTTTTGGCTCAGGTCATGATCTCAGGGTTCAGGGAACGAGCCTCCCATCGGGCTCTCTGCTCAGCAGGGAGCCTGCTTCCCCCTCTCTGCCTGCCTCTCTGCCTACTTTTGATCTCTCTCTCTCTCAAATAAATATACAAAATCTTTTAAAAATAAATAAATAAAAATAAATTCCTCTTTTAAGATTAATTTGGGAGCAGGTGGGAGAAGAGGTAGGTTTTTCAAAGAAATTTTGTACACTTTTTGTGAGACAACAAATACTATACAATGCAAAAGTTTTCCTTCTTCTGTCTTAAATTTTATGAAAAAGAAAAGTTTAGTGCCCCAGAATAGCAGTAATTAATTTAGTTCAAGTATCTGATAACTTATTTCCCTTATGTTGATTCTTATATATATTTTTCTTTCTATATAAATCTATAACTGGTCCATTTGAAATAGCATGGTAAGTTCTTATGGAAATAAGCTGGACATAATACATTACAACAAATAAATGAAATTATAAATCCTTAAAACAAATTGAAACTCTTAATAAAAATAACATACAAAGTTTTGAAATAGTTAATCTATCCTACATCAAAGTAAGAAACTTCTCTGACCTTGAGCCTATCAAATTAATACTAATTGAAAAGACAACTTTAGAAATTAAAGTATCTGGACTAGGGAAAATCCCTTTATAACCTGAAAATGTCTAGAACAATTTTTAATTTGTATAAATTCTTAGATTACCTGAATCTATTTAGGCAGACAAGATTTTTTTCTTTTTGCTTTATATAAAAGATTTCTATTAATTTAATGCAGTCATGTTACTTTTACATTCATTTCATAAAAAGCCTATTGACTAGTACCTTCATGAAACTTTCAGTTATAAAGGTTAATAATAAAGATCCATCTCTCTTAATCCTAAACCTCATATTACAGTCTCCTTAAAGAAAATTCTCTATCATGCTTCAGTATTTCTACTGTTAGCAATAAGTACTGACTAAAATAATAAAATCCTAACAATCTGCATTAATTTTAATATCTGCTTCGTGTACCAAAACCGGAGTTTATTTTTTTTTAAGACTTTATTTATTTATTTATTTGAGGGAGAGGAAATAGTGAGACAGAGCATGAGCAGCGGGTGAAGGAGTGGGGAGACAGAAAAGCAGGTTCCCCACTGAGCAGGGAGCCCAACGCAGGGTTGAATCTCAGAATCCGAGGATCATGACCTGAGATGAAGACAGTCCCTTAACCAACTGAGCCAACCAGACGCCCCTGAAAATTGGGAGTTTATAAAATAAATTCATTCCTTTGGAAAGTGAGCCTAACAAGGCTTCAGAGGAGCACTAAAGAGCTTTCTCCTTTAGTCCACAATTAAGAGTCAAATTGTCTGTTTTCCAAAGACTTGTACTTTTTACATGAGAGTCTTATTGTGGCTTCCTGCTCATGGCTACTAGATTTATGACTAGAATTTTCCAGATCTTAATTTAAAAACATATAACCCATAATTAGAAAAGCTAAACAGTTAAGTTTAAAACTATGATCAGTATCTCTTGTTGTAGTTCTACATTTGAGTATTTTTCTTTCTTCTACTCAGTCCTAAATGTAGAACGTGAGGATGGTTCAGAATGTAGCATCATTTCAAGTAGTTTACACTGCACAATTCTTTCAGTCATATGTGATTATTTTCACTCTACTTGAACTGTTAGTTTACTTAAGCTAAGGTCCATTGCTGCCTTTCAGTGTCCTAAGTCCTTTTCTACTTACTAACAGAAAATCTGAATACTATGACTAAGAGGGAGAAAAATCTAACTGATTAAGGTTCTCTCTAAAGACAGATTTCTCTGCCATACTTGAATTATTTTGAGAGGTCTCCCATAAATTCCTTCCTATGAGGCATTCTGAGTGCCTATCCTACAACAGTGAACAAATGTTGGTGCATCTTTTAAGGCCCAAGACACAATGTTTCCCAGAGTCTTCTAAAGCACTGCTTCTCAAATATTAATTTGTACACTTTTGAAAAAAACATATTCAAGTCTATCTCAAAACTCTTTCCCTAAATGATAGCCATTTATTTATTTATTTATTTATTTATTTATTTATTTAGGTGTGGGATGCTAACCTCTCTCTACCCCTAGGTTTCTTGAATTTAAACAATTCACAACTGAAGAGTTTCTTGGTGCTCTGAAATCCTAAAATGGCATCTTGGTCTTCCTTCAATTATCCCAATTATCTGTCAAGGTCAGATAATCATGCAAAAACTAGGAAAAGTAGTTTATATTTTTTCAGTGGATATACAACAATTAAACTATAAAAAGGATTTAGATAATCTCATATATATTTGTTCTACATAGAAGTAATTTGCTTTTATAGCAAGGTCTAAAATCTGTGTGTGTGTGTGTGTGTGTGTATGTGTGTTAGAAAAGTGGACTCTAACTGAAATATTCTAGGGGAAACCCTAAAACAAATTTTAGGTGTTTTGGAACTGCAAATATGTATATACTGGGTGTATGTATATTATATAACGTATCAACCCATATATGTTATAGATACTTGCCTAAGTAAATTTATTGGAAAGCTATGTAGGATATGCAGTATCATAACCGAAAACTGAATTTTTTCCAAGTTATTATTTCTTAGGTGCTTAAGACTGTATGAGGTATAGAGTAAGTGCTTTTTTTAAGAGTTTGTTACATAAGTTAAGTACTATGTTTAATCCTGACACTTTCTTTTTAAACTGTAAGTCTCCAGTGGCTGGAGTGAATGATGGAATATGGAAGAATAACAATCCATCTTTTTCAGAATAATCTGAAGGCATTCCTTTTGCAAAGTTTATTCAAGAACTACTTCTGTCAAAAAGTATTTCACTTTTTGATTTAATTATTTCATTTTACTTAATTATTTCACCAAACGAGAGTTTGCTATAAATAAAGATCACGCTGTTAGTTACTGCTAGAAATGGCCAAATCCTAGGCTTCACTGAGACTCCCATTCTAACACTCTGTTTGCCACATTATATTGCTTCCTCTATATGGTAAAATATTCTTTTATACAAAAGCAGCTTAAAAATTAATTTTATTTGACTAGCAAGGTTAAGTTCCAGTTGCAACACTGTGGAAAATTTTAAAAGATCACAAAAGGAACAGAAAAAAGAGCAACTGCGGTCAAATGAATGCTAAAAATGCTAAACTGTTCATTTTGAAAAAGGGTGTTGTGACTACTATACAAAATAGAAAATGTATTTAAATTTACAGAAATATATTTAATATTATTATTATTTTTTGTTTGTTTATTCAACAGAGAGAGACATAGTGAGAGAGGGAACACAAGCAGGAGGAGTTGCAGAGGGAGAAAGCAGGCTTCCTGCTGAGCAGGGAGCCTGATGTGGGGCTCGATCCCAGGACCCTGGGATCATGACCTGAGCCAAAGGCAGATGCTTAACGACTGAGCCACCCAGGCGCCCCTATATTTAATATTATTGACTCCATTATCTTAAATTAGATATCTTGTGGAGGTTAACTCATAAAATTTCAGATGAATAACAAAAAGTTAAAAACTATGTATCACTTTAAAAAGAAACTATAAATTGAAGATTGCCATTCATAAGAGAATATGTTTTTGTTTTGTTTTTCAGAGGCTATGTGGCCCCTCCCACTTGTTCTATGCCCTGCCTGGTTATTTCTTGATGTTCTTTTTTCTACTGCATCCATCATGCATCTCTGTGCCATTTCCGTGGATCGTTATATAGCCATCAAAAAGCCAATCCAGGCCAATCAATATAACTCACGAGCCACAGCATTCATCAAGATTACAGTGGTATGGCTAATTTCAATAGGTATGTGGGGAATGTCAGGGTGTGGGGTGGTATAAATAAATAGCTTTTGGTTTCTTTTGGGTAAGAAATATACCAGGCCTGGTAGGCTATGAAACTTAGCAAGAGAGGTTAAGGCAGACTACTGGTATACCAACAGAAGCTCTTTATGCCACGTCATCATATAAAATCACACTATCAACAATGTGTGAAAAAACAAAAATTTCATGGCCTCAGAAAGAACTATCTTCACAAGTTTACTAAGCTATCTTCCTGCTTTGATTTTGACATGCAGGAAGACTAAGTCTGAAAACAGGCTTTATTTCTGTCAATAGATCATTAAGGTCTAGGTATTAAAGTAACAAAAAAATAAAATGCATCTTCAGTCACACTTAAGAAGATAAACAGGAAAAGAGAAAAAAGAAAAAAACCACCCAAACATTTTGTAAGCAGATACTAAAGACCATAAATTCATCTTGGAAGCCAATATGTGTATAGAATAAAAGCAGTAAGTGTCTACAGAAATGTTTTGGATATATGTTTAATCAGAGGTTTTAAAAGAGATGCTAGTGATATTCAGAAATGATTTACAGAAGGAAATAATATTTATTCTAAACTGCCTTATGCCCTTGTGCCCACCTCTAATGCTCAAAGATAGCTTCTATAATAGAGTATCTTAGCATGAAGTACAGCATAAGTATCAGACCTCTTCTAAATTAGTATCAGAAAAAGACTCACAATTACTATGATCAATAGTCTGATTAGCAGATTCACTTCTTCCTAGCAAAAAACAAAACAAAACAAAAAAAAACTCAAAGAGGAAAAAAATCAAGAGAGATCTGGAATGCTAAAGGAAAACAAGAAAAAGACATGGTCTCTCTCTAATCAGAATAAGAACACTGGGCAAAAAAAGCAAGATAATGAAAGTGACCTTTATGTTCCTGAAATAATACCAGGGCCAAATCTCTTTTAAAAAGTTTGGAGGTAAAAGAAAAAATGTTACTGCTCTGGCTTGTGAAGAAATTAGGGTCAAAGAAAAGTCTATTCAGAACAAACAGGTTTGCAAACAGTGAGACAGGCTAGTTTTGGGGACAGAAGCTGATTGACAGAGCAGAAAAGGCCCCCCCAAAAGAAGCCAGAGAAAGGACATGAGAGATAATGGGTAACAGTCACCAAAATTTAAAGTGGAAAGGAGGGAAACTATAGTAGCTCATGCCAGAAGTCCCACATCTTTTTGGTAAATTCACTGCAATAAGGGAGAGGTTGGGGGAGACAGTGTGAGGTATGTGTGTGTTGGGTTAACGTGGAGGAACAGGGCGAAGGCAGGGAGAACACAGGAGAAATTATCCTTAAGAAGAATTAAAACATTTGAAACCATGAAATATGATCAAGCCAATAAATAGCCTACTGTTGAAGTGATAACCCAATTAAATCTGGTTCGCATGAATCCATAAGCAGATCAAATCTCTGTTGCATATCTACGATATACTAGATATCAAGAATACAAAGATAAATAAAAAAAGAGCCTCTATATTTATGGAAGGCAGATAATAAACAAATTAGACTAATACAAAGTGTAAATTATGCAGGTGGAAAAGAATAAAAAGAAGACTCTAGATTTATAGCTTTGGAAGGATCTTATAAACTCACTTTTTCCTTTTATAGATTAGAAAAGAAACCTAGAGGTTTTATTTTTTTTTAAAGATATTATTTATTTATTTGAGAGAGAGAAAAAGAGAGAGAGCGTGCACAAGCAGGAGAGGAGAAGCAGAGGGAAAGGGAGAAGAAGGCTCCCTGCCCTGACGTGGGGCTCAACCCCAGCACCCTGGGATCATGACCTGAGCCGAAAGCAGATGTTTAACCGACTGAGCCACCCAAGTACCCCGAAACCTAGAGGTTTTAAATAGTTGGCTTAAAGACTGTTAATAGCTTTTCTGCACCAAGGCCAAGATCGATGCTGTGTTCAGCACCCTTTGTAGGACCAGTGGCAATTTAGTAACTTTGTAGAAGAAAAAGCAGATGATAGGTTAGTTCAGTTTTTAAATTCTGCAAAATGCTAAAAAGAGCTCACTTTCTTTTGGACTTAGTTATCCCAGGTAAGACCTGGCAAAGAGTAAGTTATGAAAAAATAAGGGGATAAAGGTATAAAAAGTACCAGTGAAAACTTCTGTTATTGACCACCAAGCTGGTTGAGAGGGGTGAGCCTTGAAGGAGGTTAACAGAATGTGAAAATAGAAAAGGATGAATGGACTAGAAATCAACATAACTGTAAAAAGAAGTCCCACACTAATGAAGAGTAGCAGGACAAGAAAGGGAAATATCAAAGTTTTTGGTTTTAGATATGGGACAGCTTTAAGAGGGTTTATGGATGCCTTCAGGAGTGCAAATAATGAGGGTTGATACACTAGAAACTAATATAACACTATGTTAACTAAACTGGAATTGAAATAAAATTTTAAAAATAATAAAAGAAATTAGAGTGGAATTCACACAAAATGAAGGTGTCAGAGGGTCATCAATAAGGTTAAGTCATGGAAGGTAACGGCAATGGAGCAGTGGAGAGGAAGGCCTTAGCAAGGTGCTGAATCTACTGAGGAAGATGGACAGATGTCCTGGAGGATGGCAGATGACCTCCATGGAAAACAGAGTGCTGTAAGCAGATATCAATAGGCTTCAAAAGGGA
Source organism: Nasua narica (assembly GCA_028533885.1). Taxonomy (NCBI): domain Eukaryota; kingdom Metazoa; phylum Chordata; class Mammalia; order Carnivora; family Procyonidae; genus Nasua; species Nasua narica. Next base: position 166,906,305 of record CM052810.1, on the reverse strand, counting down.
CGGGTTTTGGGGAGAAAAGTGGAACAATTACTTAGAATTAACAGGGTACAGCAGGGGTCAGCCAACTTTTCCTGTGAAGGACAATATAGTAAATATTTTAGGCTTGCAGGCTCTAATGGTTTCTGTCACAACTACTCAACTCTGCAGCAAGAGAGTAAAAACAATCATAGACAATTTGTTAACAAGTGGGAATGGCTGTGTTCCAATAAAATTTTATTTACAAAAACAGAATGCAGGCCAGATTCAGCCACCAAGCTGTGATGTGCTGACTTCTAGTGTAGAACAGTAAGCATACAGAATCTGCTTTCTGGTGGTGTAGTTGAGGAAAAGTAGAAAAAGCAGTAGCCTCCCTGTTAGAAAGGATTTGAGGAAAATATTTTTGTCAAGGGCTCTACAGTTACCATAAAAAGGCTGTGTACATGATGCAGTACTTTCAGATTCATAAAAAAAACACAAGGATTTAGAGGTTTCTAAAGATCAGTTAATTCAAACTTCTTTTTAAGAATCTGCTGTTTCAAAGGGAAAGGATTCTGGATAACACTTGTGTACTTGTCTTTCTAATAAGCTACTTCATATGGCAAGGTCATATTTAAATACCCACTTCATGGTATTTAAAGTATTAGAAAATTAGCATGAGATATATTTCTTTCATATCTGTTAAAGGAACTCTCAACTTGAAAATAAATTTCATCTGATGTCTTCTTTGCAGAAATGTCTGTTCATGTCTTCTGCTCATTTCCTGATTGGTTTACTTGTTCTTTGGGTGTTGAGTTTGATAAGTTCTTTATAGATTTTGATATTGGTCCTTTATCTGATATGTCATTTGCTAATATCTTCTCCCATTCTGTTGGACATCCAAATGGCCAAGAGACACACGAAAAAGTGCTCAACATCATTGGGCATCAGGGAAATACAAATCAAAACCACAGTGAGATACCACCTCACAACGGTCAAAATGGCTAAAATTTATTTACAAGTCAGGAAACGACAGATGTTGATGAGGATGTGGAGAAAGGGGAGCCCTCCTACACTGTTGGTGGGAACGCAAGCTGGTGCAGTCACTCTGGAAAACAATATGGAGGTTCCTCAAAAAGTTGAAAACAGAGCTACCCTATGACCCAGCAATTCTATTACTGGGTATTTACCCTAAAGATACAAATGTAGTGATCTGAAGGGGCACGTGCATCCCAATGTTTATAACAGCCATGTCCACAATAGCCAAACTATGGAAAGAATCTAGATGTCCATCAACAGATGAATGGATAAAGAAAATGTCATGTGTATATATACACCATGGAATATTATGCAGCCATCAAAAAAAGCCCTGAAATCTTGCCATTTGTAACGACGTGGATGGAACTAGAGGGTATGATGCTAAGTGAACTAAGTCAATCAGAGAAAGACAATTATCATATGATCTCTCTGATATGAGGAATTTGAAAGGCAGGGCAGGGGTTTGTAGGGGGAAGGGAGGGAAAAAAAGAAACAAGATGGGATCGGGAAGGAGACAAACCATAAGAGACTCTTAATCTCAGGAAACAAACTGAGAGTTGGTGGGGAGTGGGAGGGAGGGATAGGGTGGCTGGGTGATGGACATTGGGGAGGGTATGTGCTATGGTGAGTGCTGTGAATTGTGTAAAACTAATGATTCACAAACCTGTACCCCTGAAGCAAATAATACCTTATAAGTTAATAAAATAAAAAATGAAAACAAATTTTTAAAAAAGAGAAAGAAAGTAAATTTCATGATTCATATGATCTCAAATATTTAAGCAGCATTTTTTAAAAAAATCAATGAACTTGGGGCACCTGGGCGGCTCAGTGGATTAAAGCCTCTGCCTTCGGTTTCAGGTCATGATCTCAGGGTCCTGGGATCGACCCACATCCGGCTCTCTGCTCAGCGGGGAGCCTGCTTCCCCCTTTCTCTGCCTGCTTCTCTGCCTACTTGTGATCTCTCTCTCTGTGTCAAATAAATAAATAAAATCTTAAGAAAAAAATCCAAAAAACCCCTTAGTTTTCCCTAAGTTGTCAGAGAAAAGATTAAGATACTCATAAATTTCAAATAATGAAAATGTCTGTTAAATGAAACTGTGTAGCCTCAAAGACAATAAGTATCTGTCTAGAATTAAGCTACTGCATGAATGTACTCTGAAGTATCTTTAAATCAACTACATTGGGTATAAAGATAAAGCAAATTCTCTTCTGCACTCCTTTTTCTTAAGCTGGGATAGATCAACAAACGCAAACATTCTGAGAAATGGAGAATAAATGAGGACATTCTCTATTTCGTTGACATACTACAGCTTTAGGGAAGCTTAAATTATAAGCTTGAAATCACTAATCAATCTGTCTATAAACATCAGGTTTGCTTACTTGGGTCTATTTATTAAATCTCCCTTTAATTAAATGCTTTGACAGACTCTGCATTGTGTGTACTAGGAATGACAATCCACTAAACATTAACCACATAAAGTCACTAAGATAAACTCTAAAAGGACCTAATCCAAGAGTCAAAGGTCATAAAATTAATTTAATTTATCTTGTTCCCTTTTCCTTAGGCATTGCCATTCCAGTACCGATTAGAGGGATAGAAACTGATGTGGGTAACCCAAACAACATCACCTGTGTGCTGACAAAGGATCGTTTTGGCAACTTCATGCTCTTTGGCTCATTGGCTGCCTTCTTCACACCTCTGGCAGTCATGATTGTCACCTACTTTCTCACTATCCATGCTTTACAGAAGAAAGCTTACTTGCTCAAAAACAAGCCACCTCAACGCCTAACATGGCTGGCTGTGTCTACAGTTTTCCAAAGTTCCAAAGAAACACCTTGCTCATCTCCTGAAAAGGTGGCAATGCTGGATAGTTCCCACAAAGACAAAACTCTGCCCAACTCAAGTGATGACATACTTAGGCGAAGAATGTCCACAGTTGGAAAAAAGTCCGTGCAGACCATTTCCAACGAACAGAGAGCCTCCAAGGTTCTAGGGATTGTTTTTTCTCTCTTTTTGCTTATGTGGTGCCCCTTTTTTATTACAAATATAACTTTAGTTTTATGTGATTCCTGCAACCAGACTACTCTCAAAATGCTCCTAGAGGTATTTGTGTGGATAGGCTATGTTTCCTCAGGAGTGAATCCTTTGGTCTACACCCTCTTCAATAAGACATTTCGGAATGCATTTGGCCGATACATCAGCTGCAATTACCGGGCCACGAAATCAGTAAAAACTATCAGAAAATGTTCCAGCAATATCTACTTCCGAAATCCGATGGCAGAGAACTCTAAGTTTTTCATGAAACATGGAATGAGAAATGGGATCAATCCTGCCACGTACCAGAGCCCAATGAGGCTCCGCAGTTCAAACATTCAGCCTTCTTCAATCATTCTAGTAGATAGACTTCTCCTCACAGAAAACGAAGGTGACAAAACTGAAGAACAAGTCAGTTATGTATAGAAGGAATGTAAGTTTTCATCTAATTAATATAATAATGATGGGTAAGGTGATGAAGCAGATATAAATGTACCACGAATTATAAAAGAACTTTATGTCATGTATCAAATCATCCCCTTAAAATAAGAGTTATCTATTAAGATTATACAATTTTCTTTATTTGGACAAAACTACTCTATGAAAAAAAATCATTTTGTACAGCTGAAAACAAAAACAATCCAGCAGTCTGGCTAAATATTAAGGTATTCAGATGAAATAAAATTAAGTAAATCAGTAAGTTTCAGTCTTAAAAATAAACAATGTCATTGTAAGGATTTGTTTAGTTCCTAACTGTATGCAAAGCTGTGCTAAGAATGAAATAAGACAAAAAAGAATTAACCTCTTCAAAGCCTTAAAAACATAAGGCGTAACATTGAACAATAGTGAGAAGAACAGAAGACTAAAAATAAGTGCATAGAATGATTGCATGTGAAGGTAAGCTAAGGTGGTCACTACAGTCTGGCTCAGTTAAATGTAGTCATGATATTGCTTTGATCAGGAAACTTGTCTTGATGGAAGGGGTAGGGAGGATAGTAGTTGGATATCACACAAAAGTAACAAGATCTTGGAACTAGAGCTGTTTGTTAAATAGCTGATACCAGGTATATCTACTCACCAGAAGTGGGTCTAACTTAGAGAAGGAGAGAAAGCAAATGCAATCACTCCTGCATACCTGAAATTCATTTTGTTCCTTGGATAACAAGTGCAAACACTGGAGCCACAGGATCTCAATCCAGGAACCTAAACTTTAATGACCCCATAATGACCCAAAAACTTGGTTGAACTTCTGGCACAACCTTTTTTATTCACCCTTTCCTAATTTCACTCTGCACTGCTAGATCTGGGAATAAATCCAAACTGTGTCACCAGCTAACCAACCAATTTATGAAAGATACTTAATTTCTCTGAGCCTCGGTCTTCTCATCTACATAGGGTGCTTACGAGAATGAGTACAGGTGGGCAGTCTGTATTGGTAGCCAATTCTATTTACATCTGATATTTTATTGTCACGCTATTGCCGTAAACGGTGAACAAATTTAGGCCGAGGGGTGTGCAGTGAAGACAGCCCCCATCTTAGCTTTTCCTTTTCAGGCTGACCCATTTTTATGTCTCAACCTCTAGTGCTGTCCCTCTCCAGGTGATTAAGGTTAAGAAAATTACTTCAAGAAATGTGTTGGCTATGGAGCAGCTCAGTGTAAGTGAACCAGATATATATTCTCCAAACGGCAGAATCTTTTTTCCTAGAACATAGTTGGAACATAGACCTTGTGGGCTCTATGTTACCTGCCAGAAAGAGTGTACCTTACAAATTTAATCCCGAAATCTCAAAGTTTTAGGCACTTTCCTCCAGCAGTCTAAGATTTTTCAGCAGGATGAAGGGTGGCCCAATTCAGATAGGGTAAATAATTCTTTTTTTTTTTTTTTTTAAGATTTTATTTATTTATTTGACAGAAAGAGAGACAGCGAGAGAGGGAATACAAGCAGGGGGAGTGGGAGAGGGAGAAGCAGGAGAAGCAGGCTTCTTGCCGAGCAAGGAGCCCAATGTGGGGCTCAATCCCAAGACCCTGGAATCATGACCTGAGCTGAAGGCAGATGCCTAATGACTGAGCCACCCAGGCGCCCCTAATGTAATTCTTGAGGAAAAACTTACCTATTTTGGTTCTAGTCTCTAATATGATGGATTTGACATATATTAAGGTTCATATTATTGCCAAGTCACATAAGATTAAGTTTTCTGATGTCACTTTAACAGTATTCCAAACCACATCTTATATATCTGAAGGCATATATCAGTGTCTCAGAAGTCTAAATACTAGAGATGGCAAGCATACTGCCAAACTGTACCCTGAGACAAACTAGAGTAAATGGACTACCTTCTCACATGCTCTATACTGCTTCCAAAATGGTGTATGTGCTTAAACAAACACATAACTATAAAATTAACTAAGACTCTTAAACTAATAAGTGTCAATTTCAGGGGAAAAAATCTTTGCTTAAAGTCCTCTGAGAGATCTTTCTCTAGGTAATGAGAAATATTCTAGTACTCCTAGAAAGTGAAATACAGTTCCAATATAAACTATTTCTGAAAAAGTACAACATAGCACAAACTTTTTTGCCACTTTGATATAGAACTGACTCCTCTACTTCAGAATACTTTCAAGAAATCTATAATTTTAAAGCAAATCTCAGAAGTTAACCACACCAATGGCAACAAAAAGTCTACAGTTTTAACTTCAAAGAGAAAGAGTAGACTATCTCTCTAGAAAAATAATTTTTAAAAAACCCTTTCATTTGCTTTCATATTTATCGTTAATTAACAGAGGGAGAAAACAAAGGTATAGAAAAAGTGAAAAAGACAAAATTAAAGTAAGGAAGTTATAGCATCAAGAACATAGACACAAAGACACTGAGGCAGAATATAGAGGGTATGTATTGAATTGATACAAAATTGTGAGCGGCGATATTGTAAAGATGATTCATGCATTTGGTAGTAACTAACTGCTGGGGGTTCCTTCAAATTCTAAGGATCTATGATGGTGCAACATTTTTTATTCAAGGAACCCATTTCTTTATGGTCTAAAAAGTTTGTGCCAGGAAATCTCCCTCACATCTTGCAAGATCCATCCATATCTGAAAGTATACTAATGTATACACTGAGAAATATCCAGTTTTATATTTAAACAACTTAAGTCATAGCAAAGATGACCAGGCTTGTCTAATTTTAAGAAAGGTCTACAACAAGGGCACCTGGGTAGCTCAGTTGGTTAAGTGTCTGACTCTTGCTTTTGTTTGAGGTCGTGATCTCAGGGTCAGGAGATCAAGCCTCTATAATGAGATCTGTTTTGAATTTCGATTCTACCATTTAGTTCTATGACAATGAGAAATTTTATTAACTATTTTGGAATTCAATTCCCTTCTTTTTTTAAATATTTTAAAAATATTTAAAAAAAATATTTCTAAGCTTCTTCCACCTTTAAAAATTCTCAGTCTCAGGAAATAGCACTAATCTAAAATTTTCAGAATTTGGTTTTAATCGCAATTCCTTAAATAAGTTGATTATATTTAATTTTTTTTCCATCTATAAAGTAACTTTCAGACAAAATTACCTCTAAAGTCCAGTTTCTTCTACTTATAAAGAGTCATATTATGAAAACAAAACTCAGAACGGTCCCTTAGAAATAACAAGCGTATAGAACCACTCATTAGCTGGATCTGACTAGCCTAGGTAATAAAAAAACAAAAAACAAAAAAAACCCAAAAACTAAACAAAGCCTAAAGCAGCTCATGGGAGACATCTGCTGCTGAAACTGGGAATTTAGCATGAGTGTGAGCTACAGGAAATGCAAAGGCAGAAATGAATGTTAATTAGAGAGCAAAAAGCTGTCAGGTTAAAGAGTGAAGAAAAACAGTTTTCGTGAAGCTCAACTTCCTCTGTAGCAGAATATATACACCAGGCCACTGATACATAGGATATGAAATATAAAATCACCAGAAGAATTAGCAACTGACAACAAAGCAGCAAAACAAAGGAAGAGACCATCATGAGGATTGTTTACACAAACCAAAAGTTACTAAACGTACCCCTAGAAAAATATACTTTCCAAATCAAAATTATCTAGTTCTCTGATAAGAATTATTTTTTTAAAAAGATTTTATTTATTTATTTGATAGAGAGAGAGAGATCACAAGTAGGCAGAGAGGCAGGCGGAGAGAGAGCAGAGAGCCCAATGATGCGATGATGCGGGGCTCGATCCCAGGACCCTGAGATCATGATTTGGGCAGAGGCTTTAACCCACTGAGCCATCCAGGCGCCCCTCTGATAAGAATTAAAACAAAACTCTCTCTGGATGGCAATAATACTCCATCCCCGCTCACAAAAGCACCCCACCCCACCCCCACCCTCACATCTAAACTCTAGAGCAAAACTAGTGAAAGGTTAGGGTCACCACTTGGCTAGAATAATACACCAAAAAATGGACAGGGAGAAAATAGAACTACCCAGCTTCTATTTTTGCTTATTTCTCCCCCCCCCCCACCTCAGGAGAATGATTTTTGGACCAGAAAGATAAAAAGTAATGTTGTAAAGCTTGATCAAAATGTAAAACAGGTTAGAGGCACCCGAGTGGTGATTGGTTAAGCTGCTGACTCTTGGTTTTGGCTCAGGTTGTGATCTCAGGGTCATGAGATCAAGCCCTGCATCGGGCTCCGCATGGAGTCTACTTCAGATTTCCTCTCTCTCTCTCTCTCTGCCCCTTCCGCTTGGGCTCACTCTCTCTCAAATAAATAAATAAATACAATTTTTAAAAAAAATGTAAAACAGGGGTAAAGACTGGCTGCTTTAAATGAGTTCAACTCTGTAAGCTAAATGAATCACCTCCATGAAAGAGAACTTGTGGTTATAATTATGGAACCACTGCTGATAAATCTTGGAAAAAAATAGAAAACGGCAAAGGTACAAAAAGACCGTAAGTGGCTAAATATTCTATGTTCAAAAAGAGAAAGAGGACTCAAGAAACTAAGTGTGGAGTCTATTGCAGATCTTTTAAAAAAAAAAGGGAACAGCTTAATGCACATAGGTTTTGTCACACCTTAGAAAAACAATCAATGATAATCTGACACTTCTATGGATTACAAAAACAATAACCAACTAATCACATATCTTATTTTGGAGGTATTAGACTGGTAGATCTGTGTAAATACTGTCTTTAGATTTGGCGAAGGCTCCCTAGTGTCTTTGTGAATCAGCTGAACAAATGAGGTTTAGAGAACAAGACTATTAAGGAGGTCGGCATGTGGCTGAACAACCTTATTCAATAAAACTGACTGGTGCAGGAAGAAACCCTATACCATGTGGGTCTGTACTTCGCTGTTTTATTCAACATTTTTATCCATAGAGGAGTAAAACATTTTACAGCCTATCTGGATAACTTCTCAATAAATGGAGTAACTTCCTATCTAAGATGTTATGAAGAAGTTCCTATAACCAGTTCAAAACGGATGTTCAATATTTGTTGAACTGTATTATGACCTTTACAACAAAGGTCCACTCTGGGAATAAATCTACCCCAGAGATTAAAAGGACATGAGTGAGACTCATCTAACTGTCTCATCTAACATGTACCTTGGGAACTTATTTTTTTGTATAATTCCATCACAAATGAGCTACAATAAGCAGTGTCCAAATAAGAGCTAAAAGAGGTACTTTGAATTTGCCTTTGCTAGATTTTAATACAAAGTATCTTAGCCAAAAGAAACAATGGTACTTGAGACTGGAGATAAGCGGACAGTAAGAAGAACTGCAAGAAGTCCTACTGCATCTGCCACCATTGTTAAGAGTTACCACTACTGTCATACGCTTCAATAACACTTAGTAGTGCCACGCACTGTTCTAAGGGCTTTAGGTATTAATTCAGTTACTCATCCAAAAACACAATTTTTCCCCCCAAGATTTATTTATTTGAGAGAGAAAAAGAGAGAGAGAGAGAGAGAGATAGCACAAGCAGGGTGAAGGGCAGTAGGAGAGGGAGAAGCAGACTCCCCACTGAGCAGGGAGCCCCTACTCAGGACTCAATCCCATGCCCCTGGGATCATGACCCGAGCTGAAATCAAGAGTCTGCCATTTAACCAACTAAGCCACCCAGGTACCCCAAAACACACTTCTTAAATAGGTACTATTGTTACAAATCAGAACCCATTTTACAAATCAGAAATTAGAGGCTCAAAAAGGCTAACAAGCCCAAAATCACTCAGCTTGAAGTGGCAGAGCCAGGATTCAATCCTGGCAGACTGGTTTCAGAGTATGTCCTCTTAATCACAACTATCCTATGCCAAAGGCATCTCCAAATCTCAAGTCCAAAATTGTTTTCTTAAATCTACAAATTTTTCACCCTGTGCATTGAAACAAAGCTTATTACCTTTTATTCTCATTAAAGAGCTTCAAGAACTCTACAACACTACGTAAGATACAGGATCCCATCTGAATTACCAATGTATATGGAAAGAGGAGGAGTAAACATGTTATTTTGACTTAAAAATTTAAGCAAATATAGGGAATGTTATGAAAAAAACAGAAAAAATAAAGTCATTTCACTACTTTTCAAATAGGCTCTTGGACTCTCAAGACACTTGCTTCTTTTTCAGATCAACAGTACTAATCTTATTGTTAAGCAGTCTTCACTCTAAACCTAGATATATCCCTCAGATATTTAGTTTCTGTTAACTAAAGGGGAGACTATAAAAAGAACCAGAAATTAGAAATTATTACCTGAACAGAATGAACCCAAGTGATTCTACTGCTGCCCTCCGGACATCATCATTGACATCACTTACCTAGGAAAAATTGTAAAGGATGATTACGGTATACCACGCATTCTATTACTAGAATTAACTGATATGAGAAGCTCACATCATTCAAATGTAAATCGGATCTAATTAGTATTAGAATGTCTGCCCTCAACTTAGGAAAAACTCATCTGAAATACTCTATTTCAGGACTTGGAAGCCTTTTAAGCTTGGTGAAGTTTAAGAATCAGGGCTACTCCTAAAGATTATTTCTGCTGCACTACAGCTTTTGCGAGCTACAGTGAAAATCTAACCATTCCTTCAATGTTGTTTTCAAAATACTATGTTCTAAATTCAAGCAAAATACAAACTTTCACAATGTACAACATACCACATGCTATACTGATAAAAGATAAATTAATAATAAATACTATGTGATGTATCTCTGGGAAGAAGATAATAATAGTTCTAAACCTTTTCTGCATGGGAAGATGACCTAAGGTTTACCCTCTCCTGGGATCAAGATGGTAGAAACCTACGAAGTTAAGACATATGTACAATGTCCACTGTGTTACCAGGCAACATTATTGTTCATAAACTCTATCTGGGTTGGGAGGACCAGGAATGGGAAAAGCCTGTTGGAAAACATGGGCACTGGCTTTCCTGTGCAAGGTAGCTCTTACAATAGAGTATGTTCCCTAGGGGTACCTGAAAGCTAAGGCTGTAAAAAGAAGTCGTTTTTATTGTTCATTAGATTTCCCTATCCTAGGGTCGCTGCACATACTCATGTGGCCTTGTCCCTTAGAAATGAGGGTGCTCTTTGGAGCTGATTTTCAGAAGCTGGCCCTGAATGATTTTAAGGACTTCTATTTGTACTGACATCCTGCTGTCCTGTTCTATACCCGGTGCTTAGGCCACAGCTGACTGTGTCCGGTGAGTGAGAATCTGAACCTGAGCTCACTCGCGGTGGTCACGCAGTGTGGGTGCTGCGGCAGTGCCGTCTGCAAAGTTTCCTTTCTACCCAAGAAAGAGTACTTACAGCAACGTGGAGCAGGCGCCGAATAGCTTTGTTGTTACCTGAGCCACAGTAAGCCATGGCTACAGTGTACATTCCAGATCGTCGAAGAATTGGGTCCTAAGAAGAATAATCTACATCAATCGACAAGTTGTCATTTCGAACAGTGACTTCTACAGTCTAACTGGCACCGCTACATCCACCAGGAGAGTTGGTTTTAGGTAAGAAATGAGAAACTTAAGGAGAACAATTTTGTGGTTGGTAATTTTCTAAACAAATGTGGAAACACAGACTCTAATACAGGAGGAATTAACTCTTTTTCATTCCCAACACTCTATGCAACATGCCTGTACTGCCTTACACAGACTGGGAAGAATCAACTCAAGTCCAATACCAACAACACTAACTACCCTCTGATACTCAGCTTTAAACAAATAACAAAGAAGCTTGCTTCTAATTCTACATTGTAACTTGCTTAATTTTTGAGCACTGAATGTAGCAGATACGGTGTCTGAGAGTTGAGCAAAATAATGAGCAGTTTTATCACTTAACTATTAACTGGTTCTTTTTACCAGACCATAGAGGACAGCATTAGCTACCACTGACTACCCACCACACACAATACCACTGTCAAAGTAAAATAAAACAAAACAAAAGGCAACGAAAAGAACTCACCCAGATAATAAGTATAGAGACTGGCACTGGTTTTTGATGGAAAAACAGTGAGGTAAACTTTATATCTTATTAAACGATTATGAAGTAATTCCAAAAGCATTCTTTCTAAAAGAAATCAATCTGTAAATTCCTAAAGAACTTTTCTGGCTCTGCTTATCTGAAAATTACTGATCTGAAGTCTTAATTTAAAATTCTCAAATCAGTCCTTTTCACCTGTTCTAATCAGTGCTCTCCTTTCCTACATTCCATTAGGCTTTATATATCTCACAAGGAGTTTCATCAACATGTGTAGCTAAGTGTTCCGATGGGAACAGAAATAATTTCTAATGAAAGTGTTTCTCTAAATGCTGGTGATAAACAGGGTGTGATGAAGTGTGGGGAGAAAAGGATAAATAATGTATCACCTCACCTTATCGCGGCACAGAGATTCAATGAGAGCATCAGCCTCCTCCATCCTCCCATACATTACTAATGCTATGCCAACTGCAAGACCACGCAGAATCTTCTCATGTTGAGTTTCCTGTGCATAGCCCACCATGTCCTCAATAGCCTGGGCATTTTTAGAGCCCAACATAACCAAACCTAGGGCCAGGCCAGCTGCTTCACCTAGCGAGTAAAAAGTAAACATTAAAAAATGAAAATTATGTATGTAAAATCAATAAAAGATATCTTATTGGAAGTGGCAGTTATTATCATCAAATATCAAAACAGCCATTAGTTCTGGTAGCATTTTTTTCAAACCATTTGATAAAAAGCACATCCATATATTTATAGCTATTTTCCTTTTAAATCTTGATAGATTACATCATTGAATCCTACAATGATTTCAAAGGAGACATAATGACATTATTCTATATTATCACCAAGCAGTATAGATAGCTTTGAGACTCAAGTAGGTCACTCTAATAAATTTCTACTTGCAAAAGTCAGTTATATAGACAGATACACAGGATACGTCATTTTGAAAAACCTATCTATCACAAAACCTACTTTTATGAATTTGACAAATAGGGTAAAATCTATTCCCTCTACAAGTAATCTACTAGATTTTTAAGAGGCTACAAAATATAAATAGAAAATAAATGTAAGTTACATTAGTTAATCCTAAAGTTTGTTGTTCTGGAAAGAATCACTTACCTGTTACAGCATCATCCTGATAAAGGTTTGTTTTTAGCAAATCATACACATCCTGGCGTGCAGTCCCCATGGCAGCCAAACCAAGGCCCAGACTGCCACCATGTCGAACAATCTAGGGAAAAAAGCATGGGCTCTGTTGATTTGGAACACTACTTAAAAGTCCAAGCTTTTATTCTGATTTAAAAATATATTGTGATATTAAACATGCAGAGCAGTTGACCTAGTGAGGATGAGCAAAGTATTTGTGAACCAGATAGCCAGTGGTAACCTCAGCAATTTCAGTTAAAAAGAATGATGCTTGCTGATACAAAATAATAGTAAGTTGAGAAGTGAATGAAGGATAAGAAAGTGGAGGGAGAGGGTACAGCTCTCTTTCAATAAGTTAAGATGAGAAGGGGAGAAATAATGGTAACTAAGAGGGAGAAGCAAGGGTCAAAGAAAAATTTTTTTTTTAGGATAGGTGAGACCTGAATATGCTATGGGCTGAGGGCAATGAGCCTGAAGAGAGAAGGGTATCTAACAGAACATGGTTATAAAGAAGTAGGAAAAGGGGCGCCTGGGTGGCTCAGTGGGTTAAGCCTCTGCCTTTGACTTGGGTCATGATCTCGGGGTCCTGGGATCGAGCCCCGCATTGAGCTCTCTCCTCAGCAGGGAGCCTGCTTCCCCCTCTCTCTCTGCCTGCCTCTCTGCCTACTTGTGATCTCTCTCTCTATCAAATAAATAAATAAAATCTTAAAAAAAAAAAAAGGAAGGAGAAGTGGGAAAAAATGGGGTCAAGGGCAAAAGTAGGTCTTCATTTCAAGAGGGACACTTTAGTATTCATGTGTCATTTTTGAGTGCACAGTCTCCATTTATAGGTGAAAGCACCCCAATCTTGCTTGGAAAATACTTTTCTCCCATTGGTTAGTCTTGGTGGGATTGCCATTTAATAAGCACCCACCTTCCCCTATACAAAGTGTGGGACTGTGACCCAAAACAGAGCACTTGGATGTTCTTTCCCTGAAATTTTAATCTTTCCTCAGTGAAGTGACCCAAAACCATTTCAAGTTTCATTCTTCTGACAGTAGGGCCCTAGAGAGATGACTCCATTAGTTCCTGTTATCTAGATCCCTAGAACTGCCCTGGCTCTTAACTTTTGCAAGAATTGGTTTATCTGCTTTTCCTTTAATTATATAAGCTACTTTTGATAAACTCCTTATTTTAGTCAATCAGTGGAAGTTTCTATTGCAAGCAGCCAAAGAGCTTTGTCTGATAAGAAAATTTGTACCTGAGACCAGAGGAAATGAGGCAGAGATATAAATAAATGTACATAATATTTGTGGATGAGGAGCTTATTAAATAAGACAGATGATCCTACTGGCCTCAGTCTTTTCACTGAAATAAAAGGACAGAGTTGTCTAGCTTACTTAGCTACTCTCTTAATAGCCTTCTAAAAAAGAGTCTAACATAAAAGCTAAAGTCTAAAATTCCATTTCAAGGTTCTGTAAAGTAAGAACAAGCTACTTAGTAAGTTTTTCCAAAAGAATTACATTTAAAAATTATAAAATAGCAAAACACCAATAATTCTGGTTCCGGTTCCTGAGAGATAAGCATTTCTTTGGGACTTAGTTTCCTACAAAATAACAAAATTAGACTAAATAATCACTAAGGTCACTTATAACATTCCAAGACTCTTAAGTGTGGAAATAGAATACATATTTTACAAATATATGGTACTTTATTCTGCTTGTCACATACAAGGTTTAAAGGACTTGGAAGCACAATTTTAGTTTATAGAGAAGGAAAGAAAATTACCTTAAAAAATAATTCTTAAGAATAGTTCAATTTTTGGAATTTTAAAATCCTACAAAATTTCTGTTCACTAAAATAATTTGGGAAATATCATGTTTTCTTGGACTCTTAAGTAACAGAAATTAGTTTTTCAATCAAATACTTACATCATTGCTGGCATTCTTAAGCTGATTAAGCAGGTAGTCAATTATATCACCACCATGATTGGCATGAATGAGACCTAATGCATAGAGACCTCCACCTTCCTGATAGGCTGATCCTGGAGAGGTGTCCTTGGGAAGATATGTTGCCATTAACTGTAATGCTTCTTTCTCATGACCCTGTAAATTTGAACCACAACAAAGGTGTAAGAGAAAGTGAGAGAAAAAAATGTGTATTTTCTATGACTATTGTCTTCTTTCCAGAAAATTGACTTTCTAAAAGAGGAGGAAATGGGTGTCTCCCCTAGACAACTTTGTAACTCAAATGAGAGGAGAATTTTAAAAGACCCAATCACATCCTTGTTAGAAACAAGTACTTTAATTTTTCCCCTTATTTTATAACATTTCTCCAAATTAATCTTAGACTATCCAAATAACTTATTTCAATTCATCCTCTGAGAAATTTCATCTTCATAGGAAAAGGATTTCCACCTTTTATTAAAAGCAAACATAGACATTTTAATTTCTTATTTACTTTATTCTTTCCTGTAAGAGGACTGATCTAACAAAATGTACTTGTGAATGAATTACAGTAAACTTTTATTTTTTAACTCCAGAAAAATTGCTTCTGTTCATACTGATCAGTATATATTACCTTATGAATTACACCCAGACTGGCTGTGGCTGTAAATTTTGCCCAGTTAGTGGCCCTGGCCAACCATTCCAAGTTATCTCTGTAAGAAAAGAAAATTCAGCAATACTATTGAAATGAATTTCATAAAGCTTTTTATAACACTAAAATCAAAGCATTAAAATTTTATCTTGAACTATTATAAGTCATTTTACTTTATGGAGCTCAAGTTACTGCTAATTCTATTTTACCTCCTAAGTTCCTAGTATTCTGAAGACTTTAAAAAAATGCATGATATGTAACTTCATTATGAACAAAAGCAGAATTACATTAATATATTTCATGCAAAAGCCTATATTTCAAGCTAACTAATAAAGGGAATTGAATTTAACTTAAAACAAGCAGACACATTCAATAAAAAATGTATAGGGTCGCCTGGATGGCTCAGTCAGTTGAGTGTCCTTGATTTTGGCCCAGGTCATGATATCAGAGTTGTGGGATTGAGCCCCGGGTTGGGCTCTGTGCTCAGCAGGAAGTCTGTTTGGGATTCCCTCTCTCTCCCCCTCTACCTCTCGCCCCCACTTGTGCACGCGTGCGGACCCACACTTAGTCTCTTTAAAATAATAAGTAAATACATCTTTGGGAAAAAAATGTATAAAATAACAAAAATAGAATTTAAAATTCAGGACAAGTAGGCAAGGGAAGCTCTCCACTTCCATGTAACAATGTCAACAGAGTCCCTATTAAAGATAATTTTAAACCAAAGTGGAAACCTTCAAGTATATTTACCTAAGAAACTGGTCACTGGTAGTCCCACAGTGCATAAAAGAGTTTGCTATAACGGTTGCTGTATGACACACAGAATTCCGTACTGCATCCTACAAAAACAAATAGGTTTTATCATGACAAAGTATTTATACATATGCAAAGTTGCATGTAGACATATAAACAGAGGCCCTGTTTTGTGAAGAAAATATTAATAAACTGAACTGATATTTAAACCATGAATCTTGGATGTTTCTTTATAAAGATTAAATAGGTAGTTTATAAAAACAATCAAGTCAGAGTCTTATCTGTGGTCTTAACTTGAGATCAGTAGATTTTAGTCAGAAATTTAGGTAGTAGATTTTCTATTTTTGAATAGTTTAACTTTCATTTCTCTTTAGCATCTTGTTTATAGTCTCCAAGGTATTAGGGTAACCTGAAGGGCAGTGCCCCACCTCTTCTCGCTCTGCACCTCTGGCAGTCACCAAAGTGATTTTATTTTTAATGAAACTATATTATAAGGAGTAGCTTCAAGTAACTGTTATACAAACACATTGTGTAATTCTGTGTCCATTTGCCATTTGTAATTATTAGAGGTTTGAGAAGTATGATTACATGTTTCAGGCAAGCAACGATGTAGTAATGAAATAATATACAGCTATAAAATAAAAGGGTACTGGGTAGTTAAGGCAGAAGGCAAGAAAATGAAGATTTTACATACTATAAATCTTTTCATATTAAAACATTTGAACCAGATAAATATATTACTTGGTCAAAGATTAAAATTAATACTAGTAATTGTTAGGATCAATATCTCAACGAAGGTTATAAAATATCAAGGTAAGAACCTCTACACTCAAGGTGTTTGCAGTTTAATGGGAAAAAGACACATAACCTATATTCATGCTCAGATCGTGCCATCTGTCCAAGTGCTACATATATGTATTAAAATAAAAAGGTACCTAAAAAAATGAAAATAAAACAAAACACCACTAAACTTCTAATGAAGGTGAACACAAAAACAGGAGCTCAATCAATATTAATTCCCTTTCTTCTCAACAAGTTCAAGGGTTTCTCCCTTTGTTATTTTTTTAAAAAGTTATTTTCTGGGGCGCCTGGGTGGTTCAGTGGGTTAAGCCTCTGCCTTCGGCTCAGGTCATGATCTCAAGGTCCTGGGATTGAGCCCCGGCATCAGGCTCTCTGCTCGGCGGGGAGCCTGCTTCCTGCTCTGTCTCTGCCTGCCTCTTGCCTACCTGAGATCCCTTGTCTCTCTCTGTTAAATAAATAAAATCTTAAAAAAAAAAAAGTTATTTTCTTGATCAGAATAAAATGCAACAAAGTATTCAATAAGAAATAAGTAATTGTGGGGCGCCTGGGTGGCTCAATTGGTTAAGCCTCTGCCTTTGGCTCAGGTCATGATCCTAGGGTCCTGGGATCGAGCCCCACATCAGGCTCCCTGCTCAGTGGGGAGCCTGTTTCTCCCTCTCCCTCTGCTGCTCTGCCTGCTTGTGCTCTCTCACTCTCTCTGTCAAATAAATAAATAAAATCTTTAAAAAAAAAAAGCAAGTAGTATATTAATATTCAACAAAGGAATAAATACAAGAAGAAAGCCTCTGTTATAGATGAATTTCCTACCTTTGTGTTTTTTAGAATCATGAGATCTGTGTTATTGTTTCGTATTAAGAACTGTAGATGTAACTCAATAGCCATTTCACCACTTAAAATTTTAATCATTTTCAAAGTCTGGTCCTTGGGCTCTGGACTCTGCCAAAATAAACAAACAAGAATGATAATTCATATATTACTGAAATCCACTAAGCCAACTTTAACAGCCCTAGAACAGTAAAATTCACAGTCCATTAATACACCAAGGATCTAGAAAAACACATGTTATCATTTGAGATTATTATTTGAGAGAAAGAATGATTTATTTAATAGCTACCATTGAGATATGATTGATACCAGTTTGATGGAAGAATACAATTCATTCTGAACAAGCTTCCAATGTTAAACATTTTAATATTAAAAAAACCCAAAATGTAAAATAACTGATTACCGATGATATGCAAGGAAAACTCTTTTATACAGAACCAACTACAGTTAAGATGAAAAACTCCCTACTCCAAACTAGAAAATCAAAAGCACATTTAATCAACACATATATATGATCTCATTAACTAACAAGCCATCCAAGTAAAGAATAGTTTATATACCTGAGTATCAAAAATCAAAAGTCTTGTTGGAAGAACACTTATATCCAATGGACCACTAATACTCCATCCTTCCATTCACTATGAATATTAAAAACAACAAAGGCAACTAAAATGCTCCCCCTATGATAAGCTGACATTTATTTGTTAGGGGCCATACTTTTTTCTCACCCTGTGATAAGTAATCCAGTTATTCTAGGCAGAGTTCAATCTTTTGTAAGCGTCTAAAGATTTGATTCCTTCTAAGTCAAATGCTTTCTAGTGTTAGTCCAAAATTTTAGTTTTTTACAGATCTATTTTTATAAAATGACTCTGGTATTAAACATAGTATTAAGCCTCTATATAAGCAAATATATAACACTTTAAAATAACTTACAGTATACTGTGGGAATATATGTTAAATGATAACCTCAACTTAAAGAAACACACTTACCACTTCTGGCGTCTTTCCTACAAGTACACTACCTGTCTTTTCTTCTGTTTCCATCGACTCACTGAAATGAAGAGAACCAACAGTAACTAATCTGATAAATTTTTTCTGAATAGTATGTATGGGTGACTTGTTATCAAAATGAAGGTCTGAATCATGTTCAAATTAAATATTTTGCAAGGAAAAAGTATTTAATTATTTTTCCCTTAAGAAACACACAAGATTCTATTAAGATGGGAGCGGCCCATTGATTTTCTTCCAAATAAATTCATAAAAATACAGAAAGCAACTAACCAGGTTAGCATGAACAGCAAATACAACAAACCTTGGTGAGAAAGCATCCCCCACACTCACAAAACACAGTCAGGTAGAGATACACTGTTTGAAGTGAAGCAATTGGGGCCCCAACAGCTCTTAAAACCAACACTCCCTTCTAGGTCAAAGCATGAAAATGCTGGGTGCAGAATCCAAATTAATGGGGCAGAAACAAAGGAAAAAGAAAGCTCAAATAAAAGTGACAGAGTAGGGGCGCCTGGGTGGCTCAGTGGGTTAAGGCCTCTGCCTTCGGCTCAGGTCATGTTCTCAGGATCCTTGGATGGAGCCCAGCGTCGGGCTCTCTGCTCAGCGGGGAGGCTGCTTCCCCACCCCCACCCGCCTGCCTCTCTGCCTACTTGTGATCTCTCTCTCTGCCAAATAAATAAAATAAAATAAAATAAAATAAAATAGAAATGCAAGAGACCCAAAACAATCTTGGTGGTGAGGGGGAGAGAAGAGAGTCAAAACTTTAAGTCTTCATTGACCTAATTTCAAAACTATAAACTTTAGTAATAAAGATATTATGGTACAAGTATAAGGAAAGATGAATAGATTAATAGAAAAGAACAGAGCAATCTATCAACATCACGTCAAAGGCTCAAAGGCAATTTAATAGGGAAAGGATAGTGTTTTAAACAAATGGTAATGGAACTACTATTTAAACAAACTCTACTCTTACTTCACACCACATATAAAGGGTTAAGCTGAGTTCTACCACATACCTAAACATAAAACCTAAAACTATATAGCTTCTGGAAAATAATTTCAGAAGAAATTATTAAAGTGCAACAGAATATCTTTATAACCATGAGGTTGGCAAAGAATTTCTTAGATGGGGATACATAATGGAAAATTAGATTATCAAAAATGAAAGCTTCCGTTCATCAAAAAATACCACCAATAAAATGAAAAGATAAGCCAAAGACTGGGAGAAAACATTATATAACAAAACACAGGTGCTTGGGTGGCTCCGTCGGTTAAGCGTCTGCCCTCAGCTCAGGTCATGAGCTCAGGATCCTGAGATCGAGCCTCACATTTGGCTCTGTGCTCAGCTTCTCCCTCTGCCTCTTCCCCTGGCTTGTGCACACGCTCTCTCTCTCTTTCTCAAATAAAACAAACCTTTAAAAAATAATTTTATAACAAATTTTATCACTAGAATAAATATTAAAGAAACTGGTAACACCTAATGTTGGCAAACAAACAAATGGAATGCTAATACACTGCTGCTGGGAGGGTAAAATGGGCAACCGCGTCGGAAAATAGGCTGGCAGATTCCTACCAAGTTAAACATATACCCTTTGGCCCAGCTATTCTAATCCTACATATTTACCCAAGAGAAATGAAAACATCTGTCCACAAAAAGACTTGTATAGGAATGTTCCTAATAGTTCTGTTCTGAAACAACCCAAATGTCCATCAGTACAAGAATGAATAATCAAACTGTGTTATATTCATACAACAAAATGTTGCTCAATAATGAAAAAGAAATCAGTTACTGATTCACCCAAAAAACACAGATATACATCACAAACGTGTTAAGCGAAAGAAGCAGAAACAAAAAATACACACTATATGATCCATTTCTATGAAGTTCAAGAACTGACAAAATTAATACATGTTGATAGAAATCAAACCAGTGGTTGCCTCGGGGGCAGGGTTGAACTCGAAGGGCACAGAGGAAGTCTCTGGGATAATAATTGAGGTGATGGTTATATGGGTGTTTATACTGTCAGAACTCATTGAACTGTATCATCAGGACATATACATTTTATAGTATTTAAGATATTATTCCATTAAAACAAAGAACTGAAGAGCTGAAAAGGATTAAAAGGAAGTGAGAATACAGAACAAAAGATGGGCAAAGAAAATCTAACTTACATATAATAATAGGCCCCCAAAAAGAAAATTAAAGGGAAGAAAACACTAAAAATTAAAATTCAAGAAAACCTTACCGAGGGCAGGGCTATTTCTGGTGTTTTTGAGGACAAGTTAGAAGGCCAGTGAAATCTGAAAGCAATAAGTAAGGAAGAAAGCAGCAAGAGATGAGTTGAGTGGTATGGAGAGGACCGATCATGTATAACCTTGCAGGCCATGTTTGAGACTTAGATTTTATATGAAAGGTGTTTGTACAGTATTGGAGGTTGAGACAGTAATGACATTTAGGTTTCCGAAAAATAACTCTTACTGTTGTGTGAACGACTTTAAAAGGAAAAATGTGGCATTAACAGACACCTTTTTTTGAGAGAGAGGGAGAGAATCTTAAGCAGGCTCCATGCCCAGCACAGAAGTCAATATGGGGCTCAACCTCAGGACTCTGAGATCATGACCTGAGCTGAAGTGAAGAGTCGGACACTTAACCGACTGAGCCACCCAGGTGTCTCAAAACAAAGACACATTTAAATATTTTTAATAAGTGGTTTAAATATGTAGGAAAAAACCAGGAAAATAAAATCTAGTACTGTATTAGCCTAAGATAAATGTATATTTAGTTTTAAAGAAAGCAGGAAAAGCTGGAAATGTTTCTTACTTTCCAAATATCTAAAATCTAACCCGTCTGAGATTTTTTTTTTAAGTAGGCTCCACACTGGGTGTGGAGCCCAATGCAGGGCTTGAACTCATGACTCTGAAATCAAGATCTGAGCTGAGATCAAGAATTGGATGCTTATCCTACTAAGCCACCAAGGCACTCCATCCATCTGAAATTTTTAATTTACTTGGTTAGCACAAATACAATTGGCCCTCCCTATTAATCACTTCCATTTCTTTCTAGAAAGGTTCCTTTCTTTGGTTTTCTTTAATGTGCCCAGCAGAGTGCAAAACAGAGCAATAGCCTTAATAAGACTTTACAACCTAAGAAAGCAAATTCTGAAATTAATTCTTAGACTATGTGGTCTAAGAATATTCCACCTATTTGCAAAATGAAATAAGGATTGTTCAATTAGTTCTGATGCAGAAAAAGATACTTATACCTGTCTTTCTCTGATCCTGGAACAGTACCCGTATTGGTGGATCCAGGCACAGAAGCAATAGGGGTACCAACAGTTCGAAGATTCTGGATTACAGATGACAAAAACTGCTGGCTAGCACTTTCATACAAATCAAAACAAATCTGATAAGCCATCAGGAGGTTGTCTTCCTTTACCAGTTTTTCTAAGATATCACTCACAGCCTGAGGATCATCTAAGAAAATTAAGCACTGAAATGCAGATAAAGAACAATTACATAATAATTGAAATCTGTGTCAACAAAATACTTAAGACAGTGACGAACAGTTAATAATACAGGAAACTTTAAAATATAAGCACAGGCAAACTGGGGCAGATGAATTGTTTTAGCACGCCATTTCTTTTTTAAAAAAAATTCATTTAACATTTTAATTCCAGTTCTAGCACTCCATTTCTGATCCTGGCACTAGACAAAGTCTTCCTGGATGCCAAAAATGGCATCTGATTGTGCCTGGCATTAGCAGTACTCAATAACCAGTAGGTGAATGAATCTTGGCTTCTTCAAATCTTACCTGTATTTTATCACTGAATGCTCCTTAATTTGAAATTTCTGCTTAACCATAAATTATGGAGTTATTCATTTATTTAACACACATTGTATCATGCTGGGCCAGAATAAAAGGTACAAAAATTACCATTTTGACGTATTTCTCTTCTTACTCTTATGATCTGTCATATGTTTTAACAAAACTATCCAATAAATTTAGGATTTTTATTTTTTAAGAATTCAATTTAAATTTTGTTTTCTTAAAGTAGCATATAGCTAATTTCAATGAACACATTAATCAAAGTGTTAGTCAAATTAAGAATAGGAAATAATGGAAACAAAATAAATGACCAATAGGGGAATGGTTAAGTAAGGCAAAGTACATCCACTAAATGACTACCGTACAGTCAACGAAAAGTTGGAACAACAGTTTGTGAAGACTCAGAACATGGAAAAATGCTAAAATTGGGAGGATGTATATAATTGATAATGTTTGCCTCCAGAGAAAGGAACTTAGGAGTCAAAGGAAAGGAGTGGAAAGACTTTTCACTGTATACCCTTTGGTTCTTTTTAAATTTTGAATCATGAGAATATTCAAAAAATATATTTTAAAATGTAAAAGTATTTAAAAGTTTTGAAGGGACAAGAAATAAAAAACAGCTAAAAAGAAATAAAATTGCCTCTGAGAAATAAAACTGAAATACACAGGTGAGCAGAGGATTATCGTTTTTCATGTAAGTTTTAAAACACAACAAATAAAAAAAAAACCTATTAAAAACTATTCAAAATATTTAGAAGCAAACAAAACTCCAAAAAGCTATATAGAAAAAAGTGAAAAGAAATACACTAAAAGAAAAAAGTGAAAAGAAATACACTAAAATACACTAATACACTAAAATACACTAAAAAGTGAAAAGAAATACACTAAAATTCTTTGGGTGAAATAAATGATTTTTCTTCCGGTCTTTTCTATGTTTCAAACTTGCTTCAAAAAGCATTTTAAAAAGGATACATTACTCTAACTTTTAAAAGTGTGTAGAGGAAAAAAAAAAAAGTGTGTAGAGGATGACAATACATGAGACTACATTACAGTGAAAAAGTAACAAAACCTGTAATACAATGCTATGCTCTAAGCAGAATACAAAAATGTATACAGTATGGTAATTGTTAAAAAGCAAACTTATGCACTTCCAGTCAATAAAATCCAATGTAGCTGTTAAAATGTGCTAATAAGTGAAAGAAAAACACCTCCGGATTATCTTTGAGAAAAGGCCTGGGGAAAGGGAAAGATACACTTTGCATTTTCTGGACCATCTTAATTTTTTAAAATGTGCAAGCAAATTCATACATGAAAAGAGATAGAATATACCCAAAAGTTTTGGTTCTGTTTGGGTAATAAAACCAAAGATCATTTTTACACCTGAAATTCTTTTTAGAATGACACAACAAACATACTGTTTTTATCTCTTCTTTTACCTTTTATTATTTTTGTAACCTAGTTTCCAAATTTTTTTTAAATGTTTGGAATACTTTCAAATATAAAAAGAATACATAGAATGCATTATAACAAAACACTTTTTTAGTTTTGTAAGACCGTTTCTTACCAGTAGAAAAGAATGTAAGTATATACCTTAATTGTCACAGGCTGTTGTGAAGATCAGCTGAGATACATGTATGAAACCATTAGCGGTACATAATGTAATGTAACGTAATGCGCAGCCCAGCAGTGCAGCATAAACTAGTGTGATATGAAGTAAGATAACATAATATAATTTAAGTACCTGACAAACATTGATGAAATCGGGTTTCTCCAGGTTCATGTAGATTTTAACTAGAACCCTCAGTACCTTATTCCGAAACTGTTTATTCTGCATTAAAGACATACAGAGCTTGAGGCTATAAGCTAGCATTCCTGGAACATCATTCTGAAAGAGATAATTTCAAGATACATCATTACCTGGTTAGTGAAGCACTGTGTTTGTCTGGAAATCAAATTATTTTAATCTACATTCTTTAGTGATTTTAAGCAGTCCAAGATTTATCCGAAACTTAAACAACAGAACTTAAAAATCATAGGTAAAAATCTTAAAATTACCTATTTTCCTGTTTTCATGAAAAAATGGGTTGAAAATATTTAATGATCATCCTGAATCCTATGTGAACGCAAAATACTATAAGAATGGTGTTGTTAGTTACTAAAAAAAGATATATACAACTATCCATATACCAAGTGGCTATGTTTTTCATAAAACTGAAAACTGACTACTGAAGTCCTTCATCCTTCTGTCTCCAATCTTGCTAGTCCTCACGTCTTACTGCCTTGCCTATACTTGATAGCCAGGAACACCATACGACAAAACTATTCTCCAGCTCTGAGAGACTCAAGCTTTGAGCACTGTCACATCTGCTGGTGCTCTTCCTGAGGAAATTCTGACTCCAAGCTATGTACATCTTGCAATTCTCTGAAGCATATTTAGTATCTGAGATACCGACCTATAAAAGTCCCTTCAACATAAACAATCATATTGAAGAGCTATGTGAGTATTTCTCAAAAAACAAGTTGTGACCCATTAGTGAAATCAACTTTATGGGACCAGCATTTTTGATGAAATAGAATTTTAAAATATCAGTTACATCAGAAGTAGCGAAAGTAGGTACTGTTTCATAAAACTTGTTATATCCACGTGCTATGGGATGCAAACTAAGATGAATTTCTTACTCTGCTTTGTTCTTTTTTTGAACATTTGACACTTCCTTACTTTCTATTTTTATTTGCTCAACTGCCTATTCCTCCAGTGGACTGTTCCATCTGGGAAGAAACCTTGTTGGTGTCATTTGCCAGGACATCTCCAATGCCTAGGACAATGTCTGACAGAGTAGACAACCAAAAAATATTTGTTGAGTGAATGAAAACAAGTATTTTAATTCTATTCACATGAATACAAGGAGAGGCTATAATTGCCCAAAAATGAAACCAAGTAAAACAAGGTTCAATTCTATCACTCATTCATTTACTCATTTAAATCTTATCACTGCTGCTAAACACAGATGTCAACTATCAAGTAACACAATTAATTAATTACTATGGTGGTAAACCCTATGAAAAAACATAAGACTCCGAGAGATTAACAGAAGATTTGGACCTAGTCTTTGCAGTAGGGGTAGTGGAGGGTATGCGGCTGGGATCGATGGATCTGTAAACAAGTGACTCTCAAGCTGAACTCTCAATCTTGAACAGGAATAAAGCAGGTAAAGAAAGAGGCAATACTTCTGGTAAGGGGAGTAGAGCAGGGTACATCTAGGAACTGAGGCGAGGCTGCAGTACAGAGAGCCAGCTCATGGCGGCAGGCAAAGTGGGCATGAAGCTCAAATGTCCATTGAACTCAGTCTTGCACCTTCTTGACCACTTCCTTACACTGATTTACTACAACTATCATAATTATTGCAAAACACCCCCAAACCAAGAATCTAGTCTGTAGTTTTAGCCATAACAAATGGATTCATATAGTTTTATCAGTATAGGCTTCTTAAAAAGGGCAGATAGTTAAAACAACTTCCCCATGCAAGACTACAAAGTAATGAGTGCAGTAAGATAAAAGCAGGTATTTGATGACCACAAAACAGAGCCAAGGTTCTCTGGAACACGTCAAGGATGCCCACTCTCACCACTCTTGTTCAACATAGTACTAGAAGTCCTAGCAACAGCAATCAGACAACAAAAAGAAATAAAAGGTATTCAAATTGGAAATGAAGTAGTCAAACTCTCTCTCTTC
>CM052810.1:166867873-166879659 GCA_028533885.1 Nasua narica | reverse complement strand
GCACTACTTGGTGTTTACCCCAAAGAAGCAGATGCAGTACAAAGAAGGGCCACATGTACCCCAATGTTCATAGCCGCAATGGCCACAATAGCCAACTGTGGAAAGAACCAAAATGCCCTTCAACAGATGAATGGATAAGGAAGATGTGGTCCATCTATACAATGGAATATTATGCCTCCATCAGAAAGGATGAATATCCAACTTTTGTATCAACATGGACAGGACAGGACTAGAAGAGATTATGCAGAGTGAAATAAGTCAAGCAGAGAGAGTCAATTATCTCATGTTCTCACTTACGTGTGGAGTATAAAGAAAATCATGGAGGGCATCGTGAGAAGGAAGGGAAGGGCTAATGGGGGGAAATCGGAAGGGGTGATGAACCAGGAGAGACTGTGGACTCTGAGCAACAAACTGAGGGTTTTGGAGGGGGGAGGCGGTGAGCCTGGTGGTGGGTATCGAGAAGGGCACGTATTGCATGGAGCACTGGGTGTGGTGCATGAACAATCAATCTCGTAACACTGAAAAATTAAAATAAACATATTTGGGGAGAAAAAAAAAGAATAGTAAAAAGGGGGGAAAAAAAAAACAGAGCCAAGGTTCATACATAAACATGAAAATAAAACATCTGGCAAAAGAGCACCTTACTATTTCTAAGTTAGATTTTCTCTTCACTACCCATGGTTTTTAGTTTTAAAGACTTGCCGTGCCAATTTCCCATCAATAACAATCTCTAAAATCACATCATCTACCTACCGACTCCAGTATAGTCTTCTCAAAGACATCCAGTCTTCGTGTCTCCAGAGCAATACCAATAGCCTGCTTATACTTGTGATCATCTAGACATCGCTGGAACATTTTATTTACAATGCCTTCCAATCTCTGGTCAATTGGTTTTTTTTCTCCTTCCGGCAAATCTGCATTTTCCACACATTGTTTGGTGTAGTGATCAATGCATTTTGCTATGAGGAAAATAAAATAACAAATCACCTTACTAATAGGGCTAAACTACTAGAAAAGACGAATGGCTACATTTTTACATTTTTTAATCATAAAAATTTATGGAATAGCTACAGAGTAATAAGCAAATTTTAAAATTTTTAAGTTCTAGAAGTTATACATTTAAATTAATACTATTCCCTTCATAATAGTTATACTGGAGGGTTTACAAACTAATTCCAATGAGGCTGACAGCATTCAAAACATTTCTTTGTGGGGCGTCTGGGTGGCTCAATGGGTTAAGCATCTGCCTTCAGCTCAGGTCATGATCTCAGGGTTCTGGGATCAAACCCTGTGTCGGGCTCTCTGTTCAGCAGGGAGCCTGCTTCTCCCTCTCTCTCTGCCTGACTGACTCTCTGCCTATTTGTGATCTCTCTCTCTGTCAAATAAATAAATAAAATTATTAAAAAAAACAAAAAAACACTTCTTTGTATTATATTTTGACCAAAATTATACTACTCAACTGTACTGCTTATTAGACAGAGTTGGCTACAAATAGCTACTGTTTCACTTTCCAAAACAAATACTTGCCATTACTGAGAATATTAAAAAAGACCTATTGTAAAAATTATCACAGAGCAAAAATGAACTTTATCAGAGCAATAAAATTATTAGACTTCTTCAAATTAGTGAAACTAATAGCTCATCGACAGTAGAGTGAGTCCACGTCTAAATCATCTTCTTAAAATACTAGGGAATGACCTGAAATGTGCCACAGATGGCAATTCCAAAGACTTCCAAAAACCTTTCTAGCAACTGTAGCAAATATTTGAAATAACTGTTGCAAAGTAAGGTGGGTGAAATCTATGCAATCCCCACTCCCAGCCCCCCACCCCCACTGCCACTGCCAGTCTTAAAATTCACACAGTGGTATCTATGTGCAGGATTTGGCTTTTACATTACACGATGATTTGGTTGAATGGGGCAGATAGGGCAACATACTAAAGGGGGCCTATAGCAAAGTTGTTGGGAAATATTTAAGTTTGTTTACAACTCACACTACTTTACAATCACACTTTAAACTCATTAGGAATAACCAATAAAGGGAATTTCCCTAAGCCTTCTTCTACCTTCATAAGGAAGATAAATAGCTACCCAAGTGAATGACTTAAAATACAGTTTACATACAGTTAATAAAGATAAAGTGGCAGTCACAAAGTAGGCTTTAACAATTCCGGTTGCAGAAAATCTTTAGCAGGCCCTAATATTAGCTTTTTTTTTTTTTAAGATATTATTTATTAATTTGACAGAGATATAGAGAGAGAGCACAAGTAAGCAGAGAAGCAGGCAGAGGGAGAGAAGCAGGCTCTCTGCTAAGCAGAAAGCCCGATGCGGGGCTCAATCCCAGGACCCTGGAATCATGACCTGCGCCGAAGGCAGCTGCTTAACAAACTGAGCCACGCAGGTGCCCCCCTAATATGAGCTTTTTAAACAAAACGTAGTTAAGTGAGGAAACATTATACCTACTCTATCAAAAAGTAACTTCAGAAAAAAAAAAAAAAAAGTAACTTCAGAATTATAACAATTGGGGAATTTTCCTTGAATTTTAACTGAAGGAAAATAAAAAGAACTGAAGGGGAAAAATATATCTCCTAGGTTTCAAATGAGATTCATGCTTTCACTTATATCATAACTATATCTCCAAATCTAGTCTCATTCCCAACTAAACTCTTAGAACAGAGAGAAAATTTATTAGTCTTGAATTTTCTGGATGTATAAAATTAAGATTCTAGGAAGCTTTTTTCAAATTCTATTTTGTGTATACCCTCACAAATTTCACTGATGGTCAAAACAATCCATTTTTTAAAAAGATTTTATTTACTTATTTGAGAGTGAGAGAGAAAGTGCAAGTGTATGCACGGGTGAAGGGGAGGAGGGGGAGAAGGAGAAAGATTCTCAAGCAGGCTCTGCACCTGGATTTGATCCCTCAACCCTGAGATCAAGACCTGAGCCAAAACCAAGAGTTGGGACACTCAACTGACTGCACCACCCAGGCACCCCTAAAATAATCCATTCTAAAAATCCCTACAAAACTAGAAGGGTGAACCTCACTGTCACACAAAGAAAAGCAAACAGGGCACCTGGGTGGCTCAGTGGGTTAAAGCCTCTGCCTTTGGCTCAGGTCATGATCTCAGGGTCCTGGGACCGAGCCCACATCTGGCTCTTGGCTCAGCGGGGAGCCTGTTTCCCCGCCTCTGCCTACCTCTCTGCCTACTTGTGATCTCGCTCTTCTGTCAAAATAAATAAATAAAATCTTTAAAAAAAAACACACAAATGAAAAAATGATGGTTGCTAGTAGAAACAATATTGATTTTGAAATAAGCCTGATTTTTAAATTCTGACTCTCCTATTAAATAGTCATGTATTTCTATCATCTTAAAACCCAAGTGTTTTTCAGTTGTAAAGCAGGGATAGCGGCTTCCTTACAGGGCAGCTATGGAATAAGCCACGAAGAAGGAGTGGTGTACTGCCTGGCACAATGGAAGTAGTCAATAATGGTTTCTGATATCAGAAACAACTCTATAAATTGTTGTCATTTAGTTCATTATTCATAATAATCTAATGTTTTCATAGAACAGAATGCTCATTGGAGTAACAAAAACCATACCCTAGGATAACTACTTTCATGCTGATTAGGCTGCTTCTGATGAATTTCTTAGATTCATTCTTAAAATGTTTTGTGTCTTTGCTATTAGTTACTAATGTTACTGTTCATTATGTCAAAAAAAAATCACAAAACTGGGAGACTGATCTAAAAACTCAGCTTGCATAAGACTATAGGACTGTGAACTTCCAATTAAAATTACATTTGGGGGCACCTGGGTGGCTCAGTTGTTAAGTGTCAGCCTTTGGCTCAGGGCATGATCCCAGCCAGGGTCCTGGGATGGAGCCCCGTATCCGGGCTCCCTGCTCGGTGGGGAGCCTGCTTCTCCTCCCACGCCCCCTGCTTGCATTTCCTCTCTTGCTGTGTCTCTCTCTGTCAAATAAATAAATAAAATCTTAAAAATAATAATAATAAAATTAAATTTGGCAACAGCAAGAATTCAGAAAAAAGATGCTATATGCACTACAGCAAGAAAGAAGCCAAAATAAAGCTTTACCAGATAGAAAATAATTACCTATAATAGTCTCCACATATTCAGAGTTGTCATTGACATTGAAGAGGTCACCAGCTCCAAGTGCATAATTCAGAGATTCCTCAAAAGCCCCAAGGTGATAAAATACTTTAGATGCCACTAAGGCAGCAAACTGCCGACTCCGGAAACCTTCATCTTCATACAAAACTTCTCTGAAAAAAATTAGGAAGTATAAGCCTAACTCAAACTGCTTTTCCTTAAAAATCCCAAATTTAAATATATTTAGTAGCAGCAAATTTCTAAGTGAATTAATAAGCCACATGACCCACATCCACAGAGAATTAGTTGATCTACTTTAATTCAATTTATAGAAATAAAATAATCTCTTACATTTTATCTACAGACTCAGAAATTTCTGCCCAGAAGTCATTGACAACTGCATTCAACTTGTGTAGTGCAAATTCCTGTAGAAGATAAAAATAAAATACAACTTTTTACCAAAAAAAAGTTTCTGACAAATCAATGGCCAAATTCTCAATCATATTTACTAAAATTTTTAATCTACGACAAGTACAAAAATTTACTGACTTATGTTTTCTCTTGGGTTTACAGATTTCATTTCTGTTTTTAATCATAAAACATCAAACTAGCCATAGTTCATTCCTTATCATAATGAACATCTTTCTTCTCTATATGTACAAAATTAATTACCGGATATAAGTGAATTCAGATGTGTAGAGCCCACTTAAGTAATGTTCCAAATTTTAGTCAAACACAAATAATTCATAAATATGTGACACAGAAGAAACAATTTTTTTGTGCTTTCCTTGATAAGGAAACAAGGGTGTGTGGGGGTATTCTGGTGCCACATTAGGAATTACTTTCCTTAGCTTTGTTAAACCCTAGGGAAAACCAACTGCTATTGACGAAATACTGTTCTGGGGTGTGGTGGGGGGCTAGATTTGAATGACTATAGACTGGGTAAGATGGCTATTTTAAATGATGGAAAATACATGGGGCGCTTGGGTGGCTCAGTGGGTTAAGCCTCTGCCTTCAGCTCAGGTCATGATCTCAGGGTTCTGGGATCGAGCCCCGCATCGGACTCTCTGCTTGGCAGGGAGCCTGCTTCCCCCCCCTCTCTCTGCCTGCCTCTCTGCCTACTTGTGATCTCTCTCTCTCTCTGTGTCAAATAAATAATCAATCAATCTTTTAAATAAATAAATAAATAAATAATGGAAAATACACAAATATGACTAAATTCAGAGTTTCACAGCAGTCATATTAACCTCAGTTAATTTTTCTTCAACTCATACCTTAAGCTGTGGTTCTTCCTCATCCAGAAGAGAAATAATTCCAGCTATAAGACAAAAGGTATATCATGATTACAAAGCATATGCTAAGATAGAAGATATTACTTAGTAAAAAATATACCACAATTGGAAAAAGTATTTTTTGAGCAGTGACTTCACTAGAAGAATGATTATTCTTTAAAACTGTAAATGTTTAGGGCTCCTGGGTGGCTCAGTCGTTAGGCGTCTGCCTTCATCTTGGGTCATGATCTCAGGGTCCTGGGATCGAGCTCCACATCAGGTTCTCCGCTCAGTGGAGAGCCTGCTTCTCCCTCTCCTACTCCCCCTGCTTGTATTCCTTCTTTTGCTATCTCTCTCCCTCTCTCTGTGTCAAATAAATAAATAAAATCTTTTTAAAAAAGTACAAATTTATTTTTAAAAATTGTAATGTTTATATTTCAAAGTTTAAGAATTGTGTTTTCAAACGTTCATAACACCACAAAAATCATATTATTTGCCAAATTCAGAGGTTTTTAAAGTGCAGTCCTTGAATCCACAGAATTAGCATTACCTACGAACTTGTTAAAAATGCAAATTCTTGGGGCGCCTGGGTGGCTCAGTTGGTTGGGCGACTGCCTTCGGCTCAGGTCATGATCCCGGAGTCCCGGGATCGAGCCCCATATCGGACTCCCGGCTCTGCGGGAAGTCTGCTTCTCCCTCTGATCTTCTCCCCTCTCATTCTCAGTCTCTCTCTCTAATAAATTTAAAAAAAAAATGCAAATTCTTGGTCCCATCCTAGATCTACTGAGTTAGAAATTGTGGGGATGGGCTGCAAATTTTCCTTGTGATACTGATATTACAGTTTGAGAATCTTTGGCTTAGTTTACTAATCAAAAGTTTTCTAGACAATTTTAGAAAAAACTTACACAAAATAAATCAAGAGTTATAAAATTATTTACAAAAAAAGGTGTAGTCATCAACTCCACAGAGTAAAATATAGCAATTATTTCAAGATGCCTATATTAAGGCACCTCTTTTATATCACAAGTAACCTAGAAGGTATGTTATATGATGAGCTATCTTGTTCTGACTTCCAACTACCCAAGCACAGTGTTCCCCACATGACCTTGAGATATTAGCAGACACTGGAAAGTGAAGGAAACTATTCAAAAGAATACACCAGGTCATATACCAAAGGGATTTTTGGAAAATATATGGGAAATTACTGTCCTTAAACCACAAAGAAACAAAAACAAACAACACACACAAAAAAGAAAACTAAGCTGTCTCTCAGATATGTTTTCCATATAGATCTTAAAGTCATTCTGGAACACTGAATTCAAACTGTGAGTTGAGGGGCGTCTGAGTGGCTCAGTCAGTTAAGCGTCTGCCTTCAGCTCAGGTCATGATCCCAAGCTCCTGGGATCCAGTCCCACACTGGACTCCTTGCTTGATGGGAACCTGCTTCTCCCTCTCCCTCTGCCTAACACTCCCCCTGCTTGAGCTCTCTCTCTGCATCAAATTAATAAGATCTTTTCAAAGAAAAGATAAAAGAAACTGTGAGTTGATTAAAAAGTGTCAAGACAAATTTACTTAGGAGATGTAGCCATTTTTTAAAACATTTTATCTATTTATTTGACAGACAGAGACATTGTGAGAGAGGGAACAGAAGCAGAGGGAGAGGGAGAAGCAGGTTCCCGCCCAGCAGGGAGCCTGACGAGGGGCTCCATCCCAGGACCCTGGGATCATGACCCGAGCCGAAGGCAGACACTTAACGACTGAACCACCCAGGTGAGGTGCCCCTAGATGTAGCCATTTTTAAATGGTGAGTGTAGGTTTGCCAAGTAGTGTCAACAGTCCTTAGAGAGCCACACAGGAAGCCAACAAAACCACACCATGGGATTGGCTAGGACATACTACTATTCTAGCATAAAAGCAGGCAGCAAGAACTTCTTGGTCCTCTAGTCTGGTAGGACAAGTCCAGAACAGAGAGGCTAACCTGACAGAATGCAGAGAAGAGAGATGAAAGAATGTAATGGGGGGTTGGGGGTTTTTGGTGAACTAGCGATACGGATGAAATAGCTGATAGAAGAATGCTTTAAATGTGGAACAGATCATAAGCAATAGAACACTTCATCAACATACTAAAAATGTGACCCACTGCCTATCATCAATCAATGGTGTATCTGAACTGCTTTTACCAAAAGAAATGATGAATTTTTTACACTCTCCTGTTTGGTATCACTTATGACTAATTTGTTACATGGTTGTCCTGGCTTAGAAATGCAGCCTTTGTTCATGGAACACAACTAAATCAAATACTCTACACTCCATATTATTTCCCATCTTAAAAACAAAATGGAACTTTTCTTCTGATGGGGGGAGAGGAAGGTATACAAGGAATGTGAAAAGTTTGGGATGCTAGAAAAATCTCTTCTGCCATAATAAAAAGTAAGCAGACATTACCTAAACTTGTTCAATCAGTTTATAGTAACATTTGGATGTTATTTTTTTTAAAGATTTTTTATTTATTTATTAGAGAGAGAGACTGAGAATGAGAGGAGAGAAGGTCAGAGGGAGAAGCAGACTTCCCGCAGAGCCGGGAGTCCGATATGGGACTCGATCCCAGGACTCCGGGATCATGACCTGAGCCGAAGGCAGTCGCTTAACCAACTGAGCCACCTAGGCGCCCTGGATGTTATTTATAAATATGAAAGTATGTTCCAGAAGAAACAGCTTAAAAGTTGAAAATGGCTGTCTCCAGGGATAAGGAAGAGGAAAGAGGAGTGGGGAATTACTATTTTAAAGCTTTTTAGCATAATTTTCCTTTATGTGCCTAAATTATGTTAAAAAACCCCACAAAACCCCACTTATCTCACATCTCTCTTCTGCAACCACCTATTACTCTCTCCACTCCCTTTTGCCGACAAATCTTTTGAAAAACAGTACGCATTCACCTCTTACTTACCACTGTGTTCTTAGTACCTAGCAAATGACTAGAGAATAAATGAAAGAATTTACTAATGAATCCACACCAAAACTGTGAAGCTAGACTGTTTAGCACCTGGGACAGATCCTAAGCCATTGGGAACCACAGGACGGGAAACAAGGTGACAAAACGTTCTAAGCAAAAGCTGGTAAGTAATCCAGTAAATGTAACAAATACACACTCACCACAAATATACTAAATCACCACAGAGTCTCAGAATAGTACCTTAAAGATTATTACTCTTGCCGCTCTCAATAGGTTCAAATTCTATCATATTCCCACTAAGTATTTTTCCAGCCTCTCCTTAAAATACTCTAGGGATTAATTTATTGATTTCATCAGTTGATTCCTCCGTTCTAAATATACTTCTGAACTTCTGCTATCTGCTTGACAGTGCTCTCAGAATTATGAAAACAAGTCTGCCACCCAAAATTGTACTAGAAAGACAGTAATCAGGTAAGCAAACAAAGTAATCACAGGACTGTGATGAAGGAAGGAGACAGTTAAGGGGAAGAGAGGCAGGCAGCATATTTTAAAAGAATGATCAGGAAAGACTAATATTGGAATTGGGACTAACGATTGAGAAGCTAAGGGAAAATTTGAGGAAAAAGAGTCTAGAAAGAGGGGAACAGAATGTACAAGGGTCCTGAGGTTAGGAGAGAAACTAACATATTCAAGGAACAGAAAGAGGGCCAGTATGAATAGGATGTAGTGAGCGAGGAAGAGTAGTATAAGACAAAGCGGGAATTCAATCCATTGGATTCCCAATCATGTAAGTCTTTGGTTAAAAGTCTGGATTTTATTCTAAACACAATGGACATTCCTAGAGATTAAAAAAAAAAAAAAAGACATGTAATTAAAGTTTGAAAAAAATTACTCTGACTACAAGAAGAATGAACTGTATGAAGATAACAGTTCATAAACAAAGTCTTAAGGCCCTTATAGAAACCCAGGCAAAAGACAAAGGTGGTCTGGGCTAATACAGAGCTGTGGCAATGGATAGATGTGAAACAGAAGGAGCCCTACATTTACAAATGGCAAGAAACTTCATGCTCATTTTATCTTTAGAGAGCTGTGACTGGAAAAACTCTTTCCTATTTGAACTAAAATTCATCTCATTTGTATCCCTTGGGGACAAAAGTCTAATTCCAGGTACAGGTGACAGCTCCTGAAGTCTGAAAATAGCATTTATGTCTCTAAGGTCTCCACCAATTCCTTTCAGCATGCCTCACAAATACATGGGTTTGAGCTCCTTACAAGTTAGTTGGAGCACCAGTCCGTTTACAACAAAATACTTGTGGACAAGCGTAGATAAACAGGACGAGAAAAGGGTGTGAGCAGGCAAGCAAAAAAAAAAAAAAAACCACCACGGCTGTGGACAGCTATATGCAAATCAATCTTTGGGGGAGACGGGGCTTAACAATTCTCCACCGGACCCTTGCAGCTTATCCCATTTCAACTGTCATCACCCGGATCTATATATGCAATGATTACGTGTATGAAACCTGCTCCGCACACCCGTGAATTCCTCCTTCAACGCAGAACACGCACTGAACACCTAGGCTCCGAACCACAGAGGTTATCAGTATGATGCAGTCTCCGGGTGCTGTCTTCACCGAACACAAAAGTTTTCTGGGCGCTTGAACTGAATACTCTCGGAATAGTCCCAGAAACAACCCGCCTCTAATGTAATTTCCGATTTGCCTGCAAGGAGAACGGAACGGGGGCCAGGTCCCGAGCACTCCGAGAGCAGTTACGCTGCCCTACCCGCCGACCGCACCGGGGGGCCAGCCCTTCCTAACCACCTGCGAGGAAGCGCTGGGATCCGACGGCCCCACAGGGCCAACTTCGGGAGGGACAGAGGGGAGGACGCCCGCCTCCCTGGAGAACAGGGTCAGACAAGGGCCCAAGAAGCCCCTCGGGTCCGGGCACGGGGGTGTGACTGGGGAGGGATGCCCAGGCGGTCGAGCCGGCGCGATCCCCCCGAGCCGGAGGTCGTCGCCGGGCCCTGAGACGCCGGGACCAGACTGCCAGCCCCCGGGCCGGGGCGTGGGCCGTGGGCAGTCAGGGGCCGCGCAGGCCGGCGCTCCGTCGGGAGGTGCCCAGTCACCGGCCCTGACTCAGCTAAAAGCCGGCGTGGCGGCTCCTCCCTTTCGGCGCCGGCAGCAATCGCACTCACCAGCTGAAGTGATCATGGCTGCGTCCCGCACGCGCCCGCCCGCTCGCTCGCCGTCCCGGCCGCGCCGTCTATCTGTCAGCTCCGGGCCCGTCCGCTCCGCCGCGCCTCCTGGCTCCCCCGGTGCGGTGCTCAGTCAGTAGCCTCCTCAGGCCGCCGGCTCGCTTCTCTTCCAGGACCCCGCCCGCCCCGGGGCTGCCCGCCGCCCTGCCTGCCGCTCTGGCGAATTCTACTCCCCCCGGCCTGCGGTTTTCTGCCCCGCCACTGCCGTCCTGACCCTCGAGAAAGGGTGCACGGAGAGCTCCATGTTTTCTCTGACCCTTCCCGAGGTCCAGCGCTCCCGCCGGGGCGCGGACCCTCCTGGGCACCTGCGATCAGGCTTCAGGATAGCCACCCCCAGAGAGAGGACCCCATTATCACCCGCCATTGCTCAGAGAAAGGGTGTTGCGGGCAGGTGCTCGTGGTGCTTGCAGCGCCACCTGCTGCTTGGGCGGTCTCTCTGCACCGTTCCCTGCCCGCCCGCCGTCCAAACCTTCAGTGGGGTAGGAGGAGTAAGGCAAAGAGGGTTGTCTTAGGAAAATGAGTTTCAAAGTTTTTTAAAAAGCAGAACCCGTCTTCAAAAGAAATCCTCGCAGAAATGCTTTAGTATCATAATGAATCCCTAAGTAATCACTGGTTTATAATAAAATTGAACAGTGAAAATTTTGGTTTTACAACTATTCCAAAATTTATTCCAAAATTTTGGAATAGTTGTATGTTGTTTAAAAGAAATGTGAAAAGATGCATAGTGAGGGGCGCCTGGGTAGCTCAGTGGGTTGAGTGGCTGTGGCTTAGATCATGATCCCAGAGTCTTGGGACGGAACCCCAGGACCTGCTTACTTGCTCAGCAAGGAGTCTTCCCTCTCCCTCTCCTGTACTCTTTCTCTTTCTCTCTCTCTCGAATGAATGAATGAATGAATGAATGAATGAATGAATGAAATCTTTTAAAAAATAATATACAGTGAAATTGTTCCATAGAGAATGCAAGTTGGTGCAGCCACTTTGGAAAACAGTATGGAGATTCCTCAGGAAATTAAACATACAGCCACCCTATGACCCTGCAATTGCACTACTCGGTGTTTACCCCAAAGAAGCAGATGCAGCACGAAGAAGGGCCACATGTACCCCAATGTTCATAGCTGCAATGGCCACAATAGCCAAACTGTGGAAAGAACCAAAATGCCCTTCAACAGATGAATGGGTAAGGAAGATGTGGTACA
>CM052810.1:166830375-166867773 GCA_028533885.1 Nasua narica | reverse complement strand
CGAGCCTGGTGGTAGGTATTGAGAAGGGCACGTATTGCATGGAGCACTGGGTGTGGTGCATGAACAATCAATCTTGTAACACTGAAAAATTAAAATAAACATATTTGGGGAGAAAAAAAAAAGAAATTGTTCCATAGAAAAAAGAGCTTCCCATTCTAGCCTTCTACTGGTCTAGTTATTCTTTGCCCCCATAGCAATAGGTTCTTGGTTTTTCTCTTTTTTTAAATAAAGATTTTATTTATTCATTTGAGAGAGACAGCACTAGAGAGAGTGAGCACGAGTGGGAGGGGAGAGGGAAGGAGAGGGAGAGAGAGAGGGAGAAGGAGAAGCAGGCTCCCCACTGAGCAGGGAGGCCTAGGTAGGGCTCGATCCCAGGACCCCAGGACTGTGACCTGAGCCTAAGGCATATGCCAAACCGACTGAGTCACTCAGGCACCCCTCTTGGTTTTTGATACGTTTAATTCAAAATGGCAGTTGTGATGGCCACCAATTTCAATAGCCAATTTACTTCGATAGTCAGCACTGAGAAAACCTTGACAAAGATTAGAGACAGATGGTGGTGTTTTAAGCCACTAGCCTTGCACCATCGAGCTACTCATCGATTAGATAACGATTACTAAAGATTATTTCTGAAAATAAAATATTTCTGAGGCCTTGTCAAAACAATGCAACCTACTGGTACAAGCAATATATTGTGGTTGACTTAAAATTTGGTCGATAACACATTGGAGTGAACGTGTGAATTTTTTAAAAATTCTAAAGCTAAGGTGGTTAAAATATATCAAATACAATTATTAAATGCCTCTGAAGAACCTATAGCTCAGATCGAAAGGCATTGCCCTGGGAGGTTTGCACAGAAAAATAAAGAGGTGTCTGGGAGCATCATTTCACAGAGGCACTTTGGCCCATCCCTCATATAAGGCCCCTGTATGCCTGAAACTTCTAGAGGAATCACACATAATAGGCAATGGAAATGAGTGGAGCAGGCAGAGGGTAAGGAAATGCTAACTCAGCAGGAGGGGGAGTGGCAACTGAGAGGTGACAGTGCTAACATGAAGAATGAGTGGCCCACTGAAAGAGAGCCTTGTTCTCCTTGCGGCGTTGCTGTGCGGAGCTCCCAGGGTACTTGGGTGGCTCAGTTAGCTAGGCATCTGACTCTTGATTTTGGCTCAGGTCACGAAGTCAGGGTTATGAGATCTAGCCCCGCATCAGGCTCCAGCATGGAGCCTGCTGAAGATTCTTTCTCTCCCTCTCCCTCTGCCCCACCCTAACCAGCTGGCTCTAAAAATAATAATAATAATAATAATAATAATAATAATAGGACTAGGGTTGTGAAAGCTTATGATTTTTTCCCAAAAAACCCAGAAATCAGAATTTCATGTGAAATCGTCTGAATTTTAAACGGTGGTAACGTGGGTGAAATGGGTGAAGGGGCCAAAAGGTATAAACTTCCAGTTATAAGACAAATAGGTCTGTTCATCTGGAGCTTGTGTATAATTGTGTGTCAACTATAATCCAACTTAAAAAAAAAAGTCCTAGGAGAGCCCAGATGTCCATCGACAGATGAATGGATAAAGAAGATGTGATACACACACACACACACAAGAATATTATGCAGCCATCAAAATGAAATCTTGCCATTTGCAACGATGTGGATGGAACTCGAGGGTATTATGCTAAGTGAAATAATTCAGTCAGAGGAAGACAATTATCATGTGATCTTACTCATATGTGTAATTTAAGAAACAAAACAGAAGCTCATAGGAGAAGAAAGGAAAAAATAAAAATGATATGAAACCAGAGAGGGAGACAAAACATAAGAGACTTTTTAAAAAATTATTTATTTATTTGTTTGTTTGTTTGTTTGTTTATTTGAGAGAGTGAGAGAGAGAGAGAAGGGGGGGAGAGGGGCAGATGGAGAAACAGACTCCTGGCTGAGCAGGGAGCCCAACGCATGCCTCAATCCCAGGACCCTGGGATCATGACCTGAGTCGAAAGCAGCCGGTTAACCGACTGAGTCACCCAAGTGGCCCCCCATTAAAGGCTCTTAATCATGGGAAACAAACTGAGGGCTGTGACCTGAGCCGAAGGCAGAGGCTTTAACCCACTGAGCCACCCA
Source organism: Nasua narica (assembly GCA_028533885.1). NCBI lineage: Eukaryota > Metazoa > Chordata > Mammalia > Carnivora > Procyonidae > Nasua > Nasua narica. Next base: position 166,865,654 of record CM052810.1, on the reverse strand, counting down.
GGCACCCCTGGGTGCCCCAAATCTTAAAAGTTCTGATCACAAGAAAAAATATTGTAGTGACGCAGTGGTGGACGTTAACTAAATGTATCGCAGTAATCATTTTCCAATATCTACATTTACCAAGTCACTCTGTTATACTCCTAAAACTAATACAATGTTATGTATCAATTATATATCAGTAAAAAAAAATAAATGTCGGGGGGTGCCTGGCTGGCTCCGTCGGTTAAGCATCTGACTCTTGATTTCGGCTCAGGTCGTGATCTCAGGGTCATGGGATCAAGCCCTGCGTCAGGCTGTATTGGGCATGGAGCCTGCTTAAGATTCTCCGTCTTCCTGCCCCTTCCCCCCTTCATGCACCCTCAATCTCTCTCTAAAAAATATATAAATAAAGTAAGAAAGTAAGTATAAGTGTTAGCAATTAATTCAAACTGTTTTAAAACAAGGGGAATAAAATCTTTTAAAAAATAAAAAAAATTTAAAAATAATAATAAAACAAGGGAAGACCAGATGTCATGTGTGCTCTTCAAAGAGACGACATTACGAGAGGACCATCCTGTCTGTGGCTTGGATACCGGGCTTTTAACTCCCACAAAGCCCCATGGGTGCCCTGTGAGGGGCCTCACTCTTCTAGTGGATTCTGCTCTTCCACAGCTGTTCCAGGCCTGAGGTTTCTTCCTCTCCATTTAATTGTGTACTCTTTAGTCACAGCGATCTTTTCAAAACTCAACTCTGAACGCTGCCTCCGCTCCTTGAAACCTTCAGGCCTCATCCTGGGCTCTATTCTCATGTTTCGCTCTTCTGAGTTTCTGTCCAAAGCCTTTGTCCAAAGCCTTTGTCTCACTCCCCATTCTCCCTGTGGAGATCCACACCTCCATTGCTGTGGACAAAATGGTGGCTCCCAAAATGTATCCCGTAGCCGCATTGTCTCTCTGGAGCACCAGACTCCCACACTTACCATGCATTTCTGCTTGATACTCCTTAACTCAACAACCTCAAAGCTCCATGCATGTCTCCTGCCTTGATCTGGGGGTGAAGAAGGGCACCAACAGCTACTGAAGCTGGGCCATGACTGTTCCCTCCCGCTCACCCGGTCTGCACCAGCTCTGGTCTACCTAACGTCTCCCGCCGCAGCCCAGCTCCCATTTCCCGGCAGTCTCGGCTCTCCCTCTTCTTTCCTGGCCGCAGCCCCTTCCAACTGCTTCGCTTTCCTGCTCACCATCTCAGGATGCTCCTGTCCGTCCTCCACAGCCAGCCAGAAGCACCATCAAAAATAAGGAAGACAAGGACTCTCTCCTCCAAGACTTTCACCCAACCCTGCTTACCCTCAGTCTTTATGTCCCAGCCCTCCACCCTGGGACGCCTGCAGTCCAGCGATCTGGGACTGCTGGGGCTCCCAGAGTCCAATCTTGTCTCTGACTTTGGTACTTGCTCTTCCCTCTGTCTTCCTCTCCCTCTCCCCCCACCTACCAAGCAGCTCCTCCTCCAGGTAGCCCTTTCTTGACGGCTCCACTACATGTCCCCTTGCAGCCTTGACCCCACACAGCTAGTGTCCTGTCTCCTTGCCCAGGTCCCAACTGGACTAGGAACGTCTCAAGAGCACAAGCCACATCTTATTCATCTCAGTATCCCCTATAGTAACTAGCACAGTGTTAGGCACACAGTAGGTGCTCAATAAGTGTGTTGGATGAATGGATGAATGCGGGACCAGCTAGTTATTGGCACAATGCTTGAACTCACACTCGTTCTCTGAAACCCTTGCCCTCTCCAAGATTCTATAATGAGATATATTTATCTTCAGAGAAGATTGAGGACAGACCAAAATCACAGAAAGAATTCTTCCCCGGTGCTCTGTTCATAAACAACTATCTCTCTCCAAATTTAGGACTGAAGCAAAACTTCTCAAAGCCCGAAAAAGTCCCCTGTGGGCACACACACAGGGATCGGCCCAGGCCGGGGCAACTATCAGGGTGAAGGGAGGAAATTAGAGCTGGTACTTTCTTTGCTCGCCCACCTTAAACAGGGCTCAGGGCTGAGCTGTGCCCGGAGCATCTCCCTGGCCCGCGCGGCGCCCTCTAGTGGCCACAGTGTTCCCCAGAAGGCGGAGAACTCCGCGCGGGCCGAGCGCCCTGGGACCACTCACATCCCGCCCCCACCCCGCCCCCATGTCCAGCCTCCTGGGTATTAGAGGGGCTCGCTCCTGCCAAGAATCGGGCTTGACTGCTTTTTGAGCAGCAGCGTTATGAGTTGATAAGGGCAGGCGTCGTCAGAGCGAGGAAACACGGGATCAAATCCCTGCTCTGTCACTTGGCGGCGCTGTGGCCGCGTGGTCACGCAACCCCAGGCGCAGAGGGGACAGGCCCACCTGCCTGGCAGGGCCCTACGTGAGGGGAGGTGCTCTAATCAGGGTTTGGCATAGAGCAGCGCTCAAAAAATCAGATCTTATGTCACAGGGCCTGGCCCCAAGGCTGGTGGATGCTTTCGGTCCAGCGCGCATGCTGCACGCTATTGGAGTGAAAGCATTTGTTCGTGGGAGCAGAAATGCAAAAGCAGCGGGGTGACAGGGGCCTGGGGGGGGGGGTGCTTAATGGGTGGGAAACACCGGGATGGGACCTGGGTGGACTGAGGCACAAAAGACGCGCAAAGCCATTTGAGATGCTGGACTCTCTTCCCCCTAGGGACGGTGTCGAGGACAGGCTCCCATCCTGGGCGATCGGAAAGCTGACAAGCTGATGCCGGAAGCTACTGCCCTTCCCTTGCTGGGGTGGGGGGGGGTGATGTGGGAAGAGCCACACCGAATCCCCAAGACCAGTCTCTGCACGTTTCCAGTGTTCTAGACTCTTGCTTTCACATCAGGTAGCTCCTCGCAGCACGGGACAACTCGAAATGCAGCTATTGCCAATCCTGGAACTGATTTTTCGATTCGGTTTTATTTTATTTCATTAAAATTTAAAGACTGATGCCCAATTTAGTCATTGGGAAACTGTTAGGTACATCTGGAGCAATTTGAGACGTGAATCTCTTTTTTCAACTATGAATTTCGTGAAATCTAAATACAGATCAAGCATTTTGGATGAAAAATTTAGTGTCTAAATCAAGCTGTTAGTGTAAAAGACTCACAGGATTTCGAAGATGCAAACTGTGTCATTACAAATGTTTTATATTTAAGTGGAAATAATGCTATTTTGGACATACTGGGCTAAATAAAATATATTATTAAAATTAGTTCCATCTGTTGTTTTTTTTTTTTTTCCTAATGTGGCTACTAGAAAAATCTTAACCTACATAAAGGCCTGGTGTTAGAGTTCTCTTAGGCAGGGCTGACTGTTCTAGACTTACCCAGAGGTCTTGCTCCCTCTGAGCTCCCTTTCAGGACTGGCCCTGCTCGTTGGTGCTGCCATAGGCCTGGCCAGATTGAGGGGCAGAGGCTAAAGGTGAGACCCCCCCGCCTCGTCCTGCCAGGGAGGAAGGGGCTCAGAGTGGCCGCCCTGGCAGCTAGGGGTTCTGGAGTGGGCAAGATCCCTGGGATGGCAGGTGGTTGGGTAGTCTAGAGTTGGGGTAATGATCTGAGAAGCCCTCATTAACCAGCGAGGGAAAGAAGAAACACAGAGTGGCAAGGCCCACTGTCGGTAATCAGGACTCAGAATGAGGGCTTAGTCACAAGGACTTGGCACCTAACCACTCCGCAAGTAAGGGCAGAACAGGACAAAAAGAGCCTGACTTCAGACTCACATGTAAACTCCTACTTGAGGGTCTCTGAATTTCACCCGTCAGGTGCGGGTCTGCCCTTGCAGCAGGAGCCCTGGCTGGGGAGCTCAGGGAGCTCAGCGAGGAAGCCAGACTGGGCTCTCGCCCTTGCCAAAGCCCTGGACGCACACCGGCCCCAGGGCCCGGGCAGACTCCGGACCTGAGCCATTCCACGCCCTGGTCCCTTTGGGATCTCTGTGAACCACGGCGTGGCCCCATGGGTAGCCTCGGCTTCTGTTCCCAGTTCGGCAGCCCCAAGTATAACGCAACCCGAGGGCTCTGGCTCGGGGCGGGGGGGGGTGGTGGTGACAAAAGCATCTGAAGAATTCCTGCACAATCCTGGTCAGCCACCCTGCCTTGGACCTCGCTTCCTTTGAACTCGAAGATTACACAAGCGACGGTCTGTCTCAATCCTCGATCCACCAACACACAAGACCGGGTCAGGAGGGGGTTGTGCAGCCCATGGGTAGGAAACAAAAGGCTCTCTCTCCGCTGCGCTGGTTATGTTTGCCATCCAAACAGGACAAAGTACAGGCCTCGAGACCCCAGGAAGCCAGGCCCGCAGCGCGGAGGGGCTACACTTTACCCTCAGGTTAACACGGCTGTCGTCGCCTTTTCCCGTGAGCTTGGGTCCTGGGTTCTCTGGCTTGGCCCCCGGCCCCTTTGCAGGTTTGCCCTGTTCTTGGTTTGACGACCGAAGGACTGCTCTGGAGTGGTAAGTCTTGGAGACAAGTACTTTGAGAGGAGAGAAATTGTGACGCAAATATCATACAGGGCTCTCTGAGGCTGAGGCGAGGCCATCTGGCCTCATTAAACACGCTCCTATGTGCACACACGCACGCACACATCTGGGTGAAGCCCAAGAGAAACGCTATCTTTGAAAAACATCTCTTTTCAAACATTTACGTTCCAGCTACGTGTTTTCCAATTCTAGTCGACAGGGTTGTGGAGATGTCAGCCCAGGGCAGGGCTGGAAGTCTTTCAGGCCACACGATTCCAGAGGTTCCCACCTTTTGCGCAGGCGCCCTGCTCCTCTGGGCCCCTGCGAGCAACGCTTCGAGAACAAAGGGGAAGGTCCGTTCTGGTTTTGATTAGCCAGCCATGAGGTACTGTTTGGTTTTATTAGATAGAAGAAATTATCGATTCAAGTCAGAAGTAGCATAACTACTCCCATATTAGAAGGATTAATACCCACCAGCCCAGACCCTGACTTGATTGGAGGAGCCCCCCCCCCCCGCACCCCACCAATGGCTCCCAGCACCACTGACCTCCTCTGGGGCCTCTATTCCCAGACAGGCCCACCACAATCTTCAGGCCTCATAAGAGTCCTCGGGGAAGAGACCTACCACCAAGGTCATCCCTTCCAGCACCTAAGACAACTCTTGCGTCTGCTAGAAAAATACCAACTAGATTATTCCTAAAAAGATCGTATGTAGCCATGTGTCGAGAAACCCAACCTGAGCCCCGAAGGCTCTCGGTCCCGTGTTTCCCGGTTGGGAAACAGAACACGAATCTTGGGAAAGACCTTCTGTCTTCAGCTAGTCCCCAGAGATACCGAAAATAATGACAAAGTTATACGTAGACCACTCTACCGCACAGGCATGTGAACTTGAATGTTCATCAGGACCAGGCAGGTGGCACGCACGAGCGAAGTAGAAAGGCGGATTAGATGGAAGGGAGGGGGGCTCCACCCCGGAGAGGGGGTTGCAGCCGACTGGACATGATGGCATGCCCCATCCTCTGCCCAGCAAGCTAGCTTTTTTATGTGCAGCCTCTCAAGTTTCCGATAATGGCAACAAATACAAAAGGTTTTTAAATACAGCAGAGGCTGTGCCTTGTAACTTCTGCCTTAGGTAAGTTCCCACCTTAATAAAGGCTCCCTCCCCACCCACCAAATAATACAACTCTGACCAATTATTAAAAAGAAATTAACAGAGCAATAGAAAAATAGAGCAGCTTCGAAAATACCGGTCTCCCCATTTTAAAACAAAATCAACGGTAATTCATTGAGTTCATTCTTGTGTGGAAGGAGGTCAGCGGGGTCTACCTACCTAGACAGCTTTGCATTATTAAAATGACACCTGCTGCTAACCAACCCCAAATAAGAGGTTACCCTGCCTGCCCTCACGCTATCCCCACGAGGCAGACAGGGATAGAATTAGGCTGCTTAGTATGAATACATTGAAGCATAGAGCCAGAAGAGACTCTCCTTGATATTACACAGCCCCTCCGCCACAGGTTTCCAATTCCACTTTTTGGTACCAGAGATACAAACCACAGTAACTACTGGGAGGTATGCAGAACCTTGTAGAACCCCAGCAGAGAGTGCCGCTGCACATCGGCAGAGCAAATCGTGCACGAATGAATTTAGCTACTTCCCTTAGATAGTGCTTCCTACCAGGGAAAGTCAGGAGCTGCTCTTGCCATTCCAAAGACTGTATTTCTCCAGGGGCAGGCGAGGAAGGCAAGGGAGGTAATGCAGAGCTCGTTCGAGTGAACAGATGGCTTTCCTGGCTTTGAAGGGAACATCATCATCAACCCTGTCTGACTCATAAACAGAGAAAAAGGAATTCAGGAACTTGGCACCTCTGGGCTGGGTCTGCTTTGACCTTGGACAAGGGCCTGAGATGGAGAAAAAGTCCCATGTCCTTGTAATCCACACTCCTACCTTTCTTGTTTGGTGCCACAGGCAGTTCCCAGCATCCTTATTCTCAAAGGATTTGGCACAGAAAGTCAATGTTAACACGAGGAAGAAAGGGGGCATGCAAAGCAGGTAGCTGTCTTGGCTCCAAGCCAACAGGCTCCCCCGGGGCGGCAGTGCAGTCTTTATGTTGGCTTTGCTCTGGAAGCCAAGGTCTCAGGAAGCCCAACCCTCTCTTCTGGGGGGCGGCGGGAGACTCTTCTTAGAATTTCACAGGGAGAAGGGATTGGGCTTCATCCAGTTTCTCAAAGGAGCCACGGCGGGCATCTTGGGTAGAACAAATCTTTGCTGTTAGAGATTGTCCTGTATGTTGTGAAAAACGCACTAAGTGCCAGGGGCATCTCATAGTCACAGCAAGCCCCCCTATAAAACACACACACACACTCACTCTCACACTCACAAGTTTCCAGGGCTGCCTGGAATGGCAGCCTGGCTCTTGGTTGAGAGCCCCTGGGCTCATAGCAGGTTCAATGACAAGTCCAAGGCCACCCCCCCAATCTGATGACTTCCGGTCCAGAGTTCTTTCCAGTTGCACTTGAAATGACGGGTGTTCATACAGACACGCCACGGGCTGCCACAGCACCACTGAGCCTCAGCGTAGACAGCCATCCGCCCCAATGGCACAGAAAAACTGAGGTATGGAAACACCAGATAACATCACTGTGACCGGGGAGTGAGCAAATGTGGGGGGGGGCAGGTTCCAGGAAAATAAGTTTTCCTAGCTGGTTCAATGCAGCAGCCGCCCCTCTCCCCCGACAGGTGGGGCCTTTGTAGTTACCACCACTCCAAGGTCAACAGGGAGGCAAGGGGGCTCAGTGAGAGGGAGCCAGGCCCCAGTGTGCAGATTAAGAGTGCGGGTGGCCTGGCGGTCCAGCCTTCATCTTGAGTCTCCAGCGGGGTCAGTAGGAGTAGGGACAAGCCCGTCACAGGCTCTCGGCCCCTTCCCGGGGTCCTCACAGTCTCCGTTGGGACATATGGCTGTCAGGGCCAGCTCCTCCTCGGCGTCCTGGAGGCGATCTGGAACACAAGAGAAGGAACTGCCCAATCAGAAGGTCAAGTTTAGGAGTGAGTAAGCTAGAAGCGAAAGGCAGGAAGTCGGCCCCAGTAAATATCTACCTAAAAACCACAGTAAAATATGCATCGAGAACCTTAAAAATGTACATACCCTCCTTTGACCCAGCAATTCCACTTCTAGGGTTTTATCCTAAGGAAGTAATTAGGAATAATTAGTGGAACTGCCATCTTGGGATGAAGTGACACGGAGGGTGGCTCAGCAGAGAGGACGAGTGGACCTGGGTCCTCAGTGGCATCAATGGGTCCCGGAATCGATCAGCTCTGAAGCTGACTCGACCTCTAGACTATCTTTTAGGCAAGATACTGAATGCCCTTGCTATGCCAGCTTGAGTCATGGTTTCTCTATCTGCCGCTGAAAGCATCCTAACTTAATTCGACTGGTTGAGTTCACCATGGCTCACCCATATGATGAGATTCTGGCATTAAAAATGACACATAGGGGCGCCTGGGTGGCTCAGTCCTTAAGCGTCTGCCTTCGGCTCAGGTCATGATGCCAGGGTCCTGGGATCGAGCCCCGCGTCAGGCTCCCTGCTCAGCGGGAAGCCTGCTTCTCCCTCTCCCACTCCCCCTGCTTCTGTTCCCTCTCTCACTGTCTCTTTCTTTGTGTCAAATAAATAAAATCTTTAAAAAATACTAAAAAAATAAAAATTACACATAATCCCTGTTCAGCAGGGAGTCTGCTTCTCCCTCTCCCTCTGCCCCTAGCGCCTGCTCCTGCAGTCTCTTGCTCAAATAAATAAAATCTTAAAAAAAAGATGCATAAAATTCCACAGAACTAAACACACACACACACACACACACACACACACACACACTGTTTTACAACTACGAGTAAAACTGAGGGAATCTTAGTAAGATCTGTGGATTGTTTCAATGTTAATATCCCAGTTGTAATATATTATTCTGTGGTCTTGCAAGGTGCTACCAGTGGGGGAAACTGGGCCAAGTGTAAATGGGATCCCTTTGTATGAATTTCTTACAACCGCATGTGAATCTACAATTACCCACCATTCCCCTGAAAGAGAAAAGATGTTATTGATATGTAATTACTGCCGTGGAATATTGCACACTCACAGTATGTTATTGTGAAGGAAACAGATTCCAAAACGGTATGTATGAATGTCTTTCTGTCTAATCCATATTTACTGTGTATGTTATAAATGCGTACGCATAGTCCACGAATGCAATTTTCATTTGAATACATTCGCTTCTACTTGAGATTCATTTGTTTGTTTTTTTTTTTAAAGATTTTATCTATTTATTTGACAGACAGGAGAGAGATCCCAAGTAGGCAGAGAGGCAGGCAGAGAGAGAGGGGGAGGCAGGCTCCCTGCTGAGCAGAGAGCCCGATGCGGGGCTCGATCCCAGGATGCTGAGATCATGACCCGAGCTGAAGGCAGAGGCTTTAACCCACTGAGCCACCCAGGCGCCCGAGATTCATTTGTTATACGCTACGGGGATGCCTGGCTGGCTCAGTCCTATGAGCATGCAACTTTTTTTTTTTTTTTAAGGATCTTATTTATTTATTCGTTGGTGGGGGGCGGGCAGAAGTAGGGGGGAGCGGCAGGCTCCCCACTGAGCAAGGAACTTGATGCTGGACTTGATCACAGGGATTGTGACTGTGACCTGAGCCTGGGATTGTGCCCTGAGCAGAAGGCAGACACTTAACCGACTGAGCTACCCAGGCATCCCACACACGCAACTCCTGATCTTGGGGTCGTGAGTTCGAGCCCCATGGGGGGGTGTAGAGATTACTTAAATAAATAAAACTTCTAAAAAAATTGTTACGTGCTACAGAGAGGGGAGTTATGTAATGTTAAGATTTATGTAAAATTGTTTATGATTCCTTGCTTTATTGTTTTTTCCCTTTGGTTTCCAGAAATATCCGAAATGATGATGGAGAGACTGAAGTTAACACTTTTGCAATGGAATATTTTAAATACCTGATGCCTTTGGCCAATGATTCATGTATTATATAGAAGCATATTTATTACAATTTAAACAGCACAAGGAGGTATATAGATAGGAAGACAGACAGACGGACAGAATGGCCTATGCCAAAATACAGCTGACAGTTACTTCTGAGTGATGGGATTAAGCCAATGATTTTCAGACTTGTTTTCCTTTCTCCAATCTTTTGAGCTTTCCCCCGTGATTGACAGAATTCTAACATGACCCTTAAGATTTCCACCCTTCGGGGTACCCATCCTGCGCAATTGCCTTATTCTGGGGCCGGTGGCATCTGTGAATAGGATGCGATCGTGACTCCCTTGATTAGGGTCCCATATAGGACAACAGGGCGAGTTCTTCCCATGATTGAGTGACATTATCGGAGACCAGAAAGTCTCCTGTGGAGAGACGCGTGGAGGGGTGGCCGTCAGGCTGAGAAGAGCCCCAGCTAACGGCCACCAAGAAGGCAGTGGAGAAGGGAATTCTGCCCACGGCCACGGGAGCGTGAAGGCCTCAGGCTCCGGAAAGGCACGCAGCCCCGCCCACTCTGATGGGCTCTGTGAGACTTCGGACCCACGGAAACCGCGAGGAATTAACGGGTGTTGTCGTAAGCCTCAGAGTCTGTGGTCACTTCTGTGCCAAAGGAAGGCTGGCCCCTCGCCTGATGATTTTTTTAAACATAAGGGACACAGGAAAAGTTTGTTTGAAAACACTGCCCGTTGCTTCCGTAACAGAGCTGTGCAATTCAGCGCACGTCAGGGTCGTGGGTCATGTACATTTAGCTGCTTATGACTTACCCCCCTCCCCACCCCCCGGTACTTTCTAGCTCTCACAACAGCCTCAATGCCTACTGGGTGCTGGGGACTCCGAAGAACTGTCTTTCCATGCCCCCTTCTCCCTTTAGTGGCCTGAGGAGCCTACCCTAGAAAACGCTTCTGGCTGAGTTCCTTCCTCTCCCTTCCTGAAGGCCAGTGTTGAGTCCAGGCTGCTCCCTGTCCCTCCTGGGACTGGACAGTCCCTTCCTAACCTGCTCTGCCTCTAGTCTCTTCCTGCCCCACAGCCTTGTCATCTCTCCAAAATGCCCTTAATCTGGACAGCCCTGCTCAGAAATGGCCAGCAGCTCACTATCCCCGGGAGTCTTGGGTCCAGGGTCCCCATTCAGTCCCAGCTCTCCTCCTCAGCCTCAGCCCTCCCAGTCTCCTGGTCCCGGCCCCAGCACTCCCGACGGGGGCTCCTTTTCTGAGCATCATGCCCGCAAGCCTTCGTTCATCCTGCTTCCTCTCCAAGGCTTCCCTGTTGCTGCCTAGGACAATCTCCAACCCCTAGTTCAACGTCATGTGTTCTGGAGCCTCAGCGGAAGGTGAAATGCATCTGGCTCCAAGCACCCCACCATGCACGTGGTGGACACCTGCCATCCAGCTCTGCCCACATCGACTGCATTCGTTAGTGGGAGACCCATGGGGCTGGAGCCCTACTGGGGGCCCGTGTGCCCGTGGCCCTTGGCAGAAGCACCTCACATCACTCACCTCCACGCCCCGCACACGGCAAGTGCTCCGTGGATGTCGGTCAACTCTATCCCTTAGGTCCCTGTGTGCACAGAACCCACTCCATAATCCCAAGCACCTGGCCCTTGGGGGCCAGAAGGCCAGGAAGGCAGCACACTCACCGTGAGCTGGGTCACTGGGGGTGGTGGCATCTGGATCCTTCCCCCGGCTCCAGGAACCCCAGGAAAAGCATGCCAGTAAAGCTGGGAGGCCCGGTCTCTCCCAGGGTCCTGATGCCAAAAAGAACACAAGGTCCCCGACGCAGCAGGGGAGCACGTTTGAGAGATTTTTCTGTTCAGCAAACCAAGCGCTTCAATTATTAACTGCCCTAGTTTCAACTATTTGATTAAAAAAAACAAAGATTCTGGGGGTGCCTGGGCGACTCAGCTGGTTAAGCGTCTGCCTTCAGCTCAGGTCACGGTCTCAGGGTCCTGGGATCAAGTCCCATGTGGGGCTCCCTGCTTGGCAGGGAGTCTGTTTCTCCCTCTGCTCCTCCCTCACTCATGCTCTCTCTCTCTTTGTCTCTCTCAAATAAGTAAATAAAATCTTAAAAAAAAAGTTTCTGGTTTGCTAAGTGCGGTGGAGTTTTTTTATTTAAAAAATTGACCCCCCCAAAAAAGTGACATGAAACTAGTAACAATGACATAGCACCAAAGAAAATACTCAAAGAGCAGAAATTTCTCCTTAAATTTTAGTTCAAACTATCTCTTAATGGGAATAGATTAATTTTTTTTTGATAATTACTATAAAACAATTACATGCTGAGTCTAGTTTCCTTATTATAATACCACTTCAGCACCTGGGAGCCCCTACTGTCTGGAATACAGCCAACTGGAACACAGAACGTCCTGTTCATAAATCCTCAATAAGGACCTATTTACTCTTAATTTGCACCCACTCCTAATAAGACTGGGTCCTTCATTGGATTAGGATCAGGGTCCTCAATTGGATTAAGCATAAACTAGGTAAGAGGTCACTGCCAAGACCAGGCAACCTCAAAGTATAAGAATAGCCATCAGGCAGTGCGGAAAGAGATTGGAAAACTTTAAAAAGCCAGACACAGTTGCTAGCAAAATCTTAGCAACAGTATTGCTTCATGCTAGCGATCCATGGCGCTGTCCACCGCAAAAGCCCTGAAGAAACCAGCCGACAATGAGTTATACATACACTCGAGACTTCTGTTCATCAGTGAAAGGTTTCATGTTGTTCAGGATGTTTTTTATAAAACTAGAAACAAGTTTAAGCAGTAGAGAATGATTCCTTGGCAAAGCGTTAAGATTTCTTAAGTGATAGTATTTAAAAGGAGGCAAGGATTCTGCATGCCAGGCAAGGTGCTGGGAAATGGGGATATAACGGTGGTTAAACTCACAAGGGAAAATGACAAGACCCAGTGGATAAAGGTTCTGGGATTTCACTTGCAAATTTACAAGTGGGAGTGGGGAGGGTCAGGGAAGGCTTCCTGGAGGAGGAAGTCTGGTCCCAAATAACGAAATGGGATTGGTCAGGTGAAGTGGAAGATGAAGGAAATGGGTTTTCATTTGAGGCAACTGCAAGGTGTACAAAAACTTAGGAGGCCAGAACACACATGGCTCTGGGGAATTAAAAGTTGTTCCTGGAGAATGAGAGAGGGCTAAGAGACTAAGAACTCGGAATTTTCTAGGGATCAGCTCATTAGGAGCAGAAAATCTGTTTGTGTAAATTCCCTCCCTTCCCCTATGGGGCCAGATCTGTGAAAGGACTGGTATCAACAATCATAGGAACAATCCACCTTAGGACCTTCCAGGTCTTTCAGGATACTGGTTATAGAGTTTCAAATTGAGCTGGCTATCACAGATTCAACAGAAAGGGGTTGTAGGCACTAGGGGGAGGAGAGGGGGGGCATGAGGTTAGGGCAGGCTCTAGGGCTGAGATGTATGGCTTTCACCCAGGCAGGCCAAGCTAGCTGGTAGGTCTGGGACATTTGGGACATCAGACGTACCAGGTCTCCCTGCTGGAAAAGGGCCCCCCTGCAAGCCTGGCACCTCCCAGTTTCTGGTTCATACACCAATGCCCAGGGAAGCAGAACACAGTCTCAATGAGCAAGACTGGAAGGCTGGAGGTCTTGGGAGGGCAGCAGGTGGGTGGGGGCAGGAAGGGATCTGGGAGTGCAAAGGACAATCCTGCTTCTCTCGGCTTTGCCGGATCTAGCTGTACTTAGTGTGAGTATTTCAATCCTGAGACCCCAAAAAGCTCTTGTAAAACCTTCCCTTTCGTACCAGGGTGGAAGAGATTCTGACACTTCTGCTGATGGCAGTAGTCACCCAGGTTGGGGAAAGACCCTCACTCCCCTCCCCAGGCTTCAGGACAATGTGGAGAGAGACATAGTGCACACCCAGAGTGGGTAGCCAAGAAGGATTAGAAGATTCTGGGCCCGCAGGCCCTCACAGCCTTTCCTCACACTCAGAGCCTTGGCATCCATTCCTATGACCCTGTGAGGCATCCACTCCGAGCCTCCACCGACGCATCCCCAGCTGCTCAGGGTTCTAGAAGCTTGAAGTTTGGCGGTCCCAGTCCTGTTCCCCTTCCCACCCTGAAACTTGGGCCTCCTGAGGCTTTCCCACCTCCTCTCCCTCCCCCCAGCTCCCAGCCAATTCCAACCCTCTCTCCACCAACTTCCCCGCCTGGAGCTGGTCTGCTCTGCTTTCCCAAGCCCCTCCGTCTCTTATGCTCTCTGGATCCTTCCGGAACAGACTGGACCCCGGCCCCAGAGCCCGCTCCACGCTAGCTGGAAGACCTAGTGCAGGGCACCTCCCCTCTCCGGGCCTCAGTTTACTGTGATGTCCAAGAAGGGAAGTTGGCCTAAAGAGTTCCAACTTCGGGGCCTACCCCTAGCCGCCCACCGCCCCCCTCCCCGGGGCCTCGTAGTCTCACCTGGTCGCACGGGCCCTGCGGCTTGTAGCGCCCTGCAGGCGGCCGCCTGGACCGCCAGGCTGGAGGCCGGGTGCCCGGGGCAGTAGGCGGCCGCCTGCACAGGGCCCCCGGCGTGGCGGCCGAACACGGCGCGCAGCAGCGCCTCTAGGAGCCGCAGCCCCGGCGCCAGCGTGTCCTCAGGCCCGGCCTCGGCCACCAGCACCCCGACCAGCGCCGCCCCGGCCCGCCGGCGGCCGCGTACGTCCCGCAGCATCTCCCGCAGGCGGCGCCGCGGCTCCCGGGCGGTCAGCGAGGACGCGCGGCACAGCACGAAGATGAGCGGCGAGCGGATGGCGCGCGCGCCCGCCGTCCCGGGCGTCCTCTGCGCCCCCGGCGCCCCGGCCCCCGGCGTCCCGGCCCCCGCGCTGCCCGGCTTGCCCGCCGCTGGCTCGGGCGGGAACACGGCCCGGGCGAAGTCCCGCAGCAGCGCGCGGCTCTGCTCGCGCTCCCACAGCTCGCCCACCAGCAGCACCTGCCCGCGGCCGCCCGCCGCCTCCACCAGCGCCTGGAAGGGCGGCTCTGCTGGGCGCGCGGGCCGCGCCGCCAGCTCCTCCAGCTCGCGCTCCATGCTCGTTGCCGCGCGTCCTCTGCGGCCGCCCGGGCCCTGCAGCGGCCGCTGCGCACCTCTCCCGCCGCCGGCGCTGGGGCCCGGGAGGACACGCCCCCGAGGGCCGAGCCCCGCCCGACTCCCGGCCCGCGGGCCGAGCTTTCCGCGCCCCCGCCGGCAGCTGGGCGAGGGCCTGGGGCTTTCCCCCTAAGTGCGCTGAGGGTAGCTCTGCTCGCAGTCCCTGTGGCAGACGCGGGGACACGGAGCCCTCCAGCTGTCCAGCCGTCTATCCATCCGTCCATGCATTGGTTCCTTCACTCATTAAGCAACAAACACTTGTTGAGCACCTGCTAGGTGCGGGGCAGCCCAAGGTGAAGGAAGACAGAAAATTATCATGTGAACAAGTCAGATCGGTTTGAGACCCAGAGCAGTCTTCCGGGGAGTCCGTGTAGTTTGGGGATTGGAACTTCTGTAGGGGCTGCCTGGTCTAACTGTGCTGCTTTGGAGTGTTGGTGGGGGGCGCCAGAAGAGAGAATGCAGAGAAAGAGGGTAGGGAAACGAGAAAAGAGGGGAAGCAGGGATTTCTGCTCTTCTGTCTCTTAATTGTCTTTTTTGGGCGTCAGCATTTAACAAAGGCTAATCGAGCGCTCATTATTTCAACAAATACTTATTACCCTGGGCAGTGGGGGCGGGGGGGGGGGTGGGAGTGGTGAAAACGAAGAGAAGAGACAGCATTACTCCCTGTAGACCAGAAAGCTTAGGAAGGCAGACGTGGGCACTGATGGTGCTCAGATCTGGGCAGGGTTGCGGGGGTTAGTGGTGGTGAAGGGGGTGACAAGAGGATGTCTGCAGGCCAGGTTAGAAGCAGAGATGCCTTTCCTTTAATTCTAAGGGTCTGGGTCAACTTCATCCAATGGACCATTTTTTGATGATGACAATGTTTTATATTATCTATACTGTCCAGTGCAGTAGCCACAAGCCCCATGTGACTATTATTACTTGAAATCTGGCTAGCACAACTGAGGAGCTGAGTTTTTCTTGTAT
Organism: Nasua narica; assembly: GCA_028533885.1. Lineage (NCBI taxonomy): Eukaryota > Metazoa > Chordata > Mammalia > Carnivora > Procyonidae > Nasua > Nasua narica. The sequence continues at coordinate 166,850,101 of CM052810.1, read as the reverse complement.
TTTAATGTTAATTAAACGAAAATAGCTGCGAGCGGTTCATGCCCACGGCATTGGATAGCACTGGTCAGAGCTCTTCACTTCCGCTCTGTCATACCATATAGACCAAAGATCCCTTTGGATCAAGAGCTTGTTCCTGCTCAGCTCTCTCCTCCATGTAACTCCCACTCTGCTCCTCAGTAACCCTATTTCCTGTCCCATCTAATTATGCTGAAGTATCTCCTCCTGGAAAATTTATATGTCCATTCAATAAAACACACCTTTTCTTGAGCACCTACTGGGTGTGGACAGTGGGGATCGGAAGATGTACACGCAGCACCCTCTAAGTCTAATTATCCAGCAGCTGTTTTAGCTAAAGTTTGGAGGAAAGACCCTGTATTTTTGTTGCGAGTCTAGTTAATATAAACCTTTTCCCTCCGTGCGTGGTCTTTGCTCAGGGCAGAGATCCAGGGGATTAGGTGGGAAAAGCCCCAGATCTGGAGCAAGAAGCCCTGGACCGGAATCAGGGTTGGGTTCTAAGTCCAGTTCTCGTCTTGTCTTTATGGAACATCTCTGCCATGTACGGAGCCCAGTGCTGAGGACATAGCTGGGAACAGGCCAAATTCCTGCCTTCATGGAGGGGTTGTTCTAGGGAGGGCTGGGAGAGAGAGAGAGAGAAACAAACACATAAATAACAGCTTTAATTGGTGATGGGTATTATGAGAAAAGTAATGCACGGCTGACAAAATGATCACGTACTTGAGATGCTGGCCCCTTCCTGTGGGTACAATCCTGAAAGAGCCACAGATGCAAGAGGGACTTTGGTGAGGGTTAAGAAAGGCATGTAAAAACCATGAGAACCTGCCCCCATCCCCATCCTGTCTTCTGGGAGGCAGTAGGTGGTCGGGTCATGGAGTGCGGGAAGGAAAGAGCAGCCCCTCCCACGTGAGGGCTGGGTGCCATAGAAGGGGATAGGTTGAGTGAATGTCTTGTAAAGAACATGTACTTTTCTCTGCCTAAGTTGGCTTGGATACATCATTGCCCAGCCCCAGCCCCAGCCCCTCAGCCCCAACCTTATTGCAGTCACTGCCATGGTGCTTTGAGGCAGAAAATAGTTGCGCTAGCCAGGAATGGTAACATCAGGCCGGGGTTAGAAGCACAGAACAACATCAGACCTGGCAGCCCTTAGCAATCCTGGCCCTTCTTCCCCCTGTCTGGGTCAGGACATTCTACCCACATGACCTAGCTCACGAAAAGAGTAGTGGCCAGGGGAGAGTGCCCAGAAGTTCCCTGAGAAAGGTGCCTGGTAAGTCTTGGGGGGTCAGAGGCACCTGGGTGGGTAGCCCAATTTACATTGTAATACCACAAGCAATTACCCTGACCTCACCACCCCTCCCCCTTTGTTTGAGCTCCCCAAGAGGAAACAAGGTAAAATTTAGGCTTTAGCCTTTTTCAAGGTAGCCAAGGTAGCTGATGTCCAGGAAAACATTAATCACTGGGAAAACTAATCAGAAATCTGGAAAGTTTAAGATGAAGCAGATTTACACAATACGTGAATTAAGATTCATTTCAGATGCTAATAATACAGACTCCAAATAATAGCTACAAATAACACAGACTCCAAACACGATGAAAGTTTTTTTTCCCTTTTGTAGAAGTGTGGAAGTGAACCATTCAAGGCTGATAGAGTAACTTTGTATTACCAGTTTTTTGAGGGCTCAGGTCTCAATTCAGATCACTATTCCCCCCATCTCATCTTCATAATCCAAACTGGCAGTGAAAGCGCCAGCCATCATATCTGTATTCCAGGTGCCTGGATCGCAGAGGACTAAAGAAGGAACAAAAATCAGATTGCCTTCAGATTTCTAAACAGCAACACTGAATTTAAGATGATAGCCGAATAATATTTTTAAAGTATTACAGAGAAAGAACTTTGAACCTAGATTTTGATTTCTGGCGAAATTATCAGGTATTTAAGGGCTCAGAAGGTATCTCACATAGAGCCCCTCTTTGAAAACACTGTTAGAGGAAGCACTCCAACAAGAAAAGAAATAAATACAGGCGTGCCCCACAGGAGTAAGAGGAATTCAGTCACTTGTTTAAATCACTCTTGTCTAAGTAAATGGGGGCAGTGCAGGACCAGCAGAGCACAGGCTGGGCACATACAAGCTACAGAGGCGACAGAGGCGGGGCTGGGGGGTTAGGGTGGGTGGAGAGTAGGAGGGTTGGGGGGGTCATCCTCCCAAGTGAATGGAAAGGGAATTGACCCCATTTAGGTTACGGCTTCAGGTAGAGGGGAAGACACAGCAACTGGCCAGAGAAGGGCTCTGAGTTTTGGACACAAGTCTTGTCTAAAACCAGCACCCAGGACGCCTGGGTGGCTCAGCAGGTCTGCCTTGGGCTCAGGTCAGGATCCCAGAGTCCTCTGATCTCGAGTCCCACATCCGGCTCCCAGCTCAGTGGGGAGCCTGCTTCTCCCTCTGCCTGCAGCTCCCCCTGCTTGTGCTCTCTCTCTCTCTCACTGACTAAAATAATATAATAATAAAAATAAATAAAATAAAACCAACATGCTCCAGCTTTAAATTTCCAGGTAACAATTCCAAACCTTCCAGTGATGGGAGGGAGGACAAATCAGAGAGGGGGGTAGGTGTAAAACAAAGGTCGGAGTCCAGGGCCAGTGCGGTTTATCTTTACCTGTGTTATTTACATGGCAAAGGTTCGGGTATTAAATTAACAGGAAACTACAAGGACCTTAAAAAAGTGGGGGAGCAGGAGGCCAAGATAATTTTTTCCTCCTCTGTGTCCACACCCTCGAAAATATCATAAAACAAATAGGCTTTTTCTGATTTCTCTGGTTTTTGTTGAAGACAGTAAAAAGAGAAACTGGGATTTCTGAAACAATTTGCTTCTCTGTGGTCCCTCAAGCAGAACTTGGTGGGACGAATGAGAGAAACCTATTGATTTGAAAAAGAAGGAGTGATCTTGGTCTGGTTTTAGGTACCTCTTTTGTCATCGTTTCTCCCTATCTTTCACGCTATCCTTCCTTCCTCCCCCTCTCCTTTACTCCCCTCCTCCTTTTTCCCTCCACCTTCTTCCCCCTCCTCCCTCCCTCCTTCCTTCCTCCCTTCTCCTCCTCTCCTCCCTTCCCCTGTCCCTTCGCCTTTCTCCCTTTCCCACTGCTCTTTCTTCACTTTCTTTCCTCGCTCTTCTATCCTAAAACAATTGTTTTTGGAGCTTTGAGGAAGGTGGGACCTGGGGAGAGTGTGTGGGCTCTGGAGGAATCCCTATGGGGGAGAAAGATCTTAAATGTGAGGAAAACCATGAAGGGGAAGGAAGCTGGGGGAGTCCCTAGGACCCAGAGAGGACCAAGGCTGGGGTGAGAGGGGGTTTCCAGACTGGGTCTGATGAACATTTCCATTTATTTATTTATTTATTTATTTATTTATTTATTTATTTATTTATTTATTTGACAGAGAGAGACAGAGAGAGAGAGAGAGAGAGAGAGAAGGAGGGAGCACAATCATGGGGAGTGTGAGAGGGAGAAGCAGGCTTCCCACTGAGCAGGGAGCCCGATGGGGGGCAGCGGGCTCAATCCCAGGACTCTGGGATCATTACCCGAGTGGAAGGCAGAGGCTCAACCAACTGAGCCACCCAGGCACCCCAAGGGTGGAACATTTTCCTTTTTTCCCTTCTAGATTCTTTGGCTGGTCTAAGAATTAAATGAACATAAGACAGATTAACAGGAGCCAAATAAATTTAATTCCATCCATACTGCCGCCCCATAAAGGCAGTGGGACAATTGAGGCTCGCATGCCGTCCTGAGCTGAGGAATGGGACAAGGGGCCTGGGGCTCCCTGGAGGGAGGAGGACAAGTCCCAGGAAGATGAGAAGAGCAGCTGTCGGGTGTTGGCTCTGCCATGCATGTAAGTTTCTCTGATAAAAAAAAAAAAAAGAAATTATCTGGTAATAGCTCTCTTTCTGGGTCAGGCCCCTATCTAAATTCTTCCAGGCAGTTAAAAGAGAGGGAAAAAGCTTTTCCTGACCTTTTGGGTCTTGACTGCCTTCCCCTCAAATAATCCACATGCCAAGGTGGCACGTTTTGGGGTGACGTCTTCCGTTCCCCTTCATCACCCGCCAGGCCGATCATTCCTGGTTCCTGTCGGGGTCCCGGGAATGCAGATCTGTGTGACAGCTGGTGCTCACAGGGTGGTCAGGCAGCTCAGTTTACCCGAACGTTAGGTAAATGAAGGTCTAATGGAAGTGTGTTAAGATGGCCGGGCAGACGGGCCCTCGCTCTCATCCCTGCTGTGCACTTGCTGAGTCCAGGATGGGTCGGTGGTGTTGGGAGGAGAGGTGGGCAGCCCCCTTCCCCCCCAGGGCATAGCTGCACAGGCTGAGGGAATTGGGGGGCAGGAAGGCAATCCTCCATCTGCAGAAACGTGCCTTCAGCCTGCCCTTGAGCACCGGCCCCACCCCCTCGCCACGAGGGGCGCCGGTGGGAGTAAGAGCTGAAAGAGCATCCGCGCAAAAGTGGGGCCACCGGCAGGCTCTGGCCGGCGCCTGGGAGCAGGTGACCAGCCCTCCTCTGCAGCTCCAGCATGCAACCCCGGGGAGGCTGTCTGCAACTGGTGCCCCGGCCTGGGTACCTCAAGGTCACCTCAAAGTGACTTCGTGATGATCCGCTGGCATCTGAGCCTCTGACATGGCGGAGGGGCGGGGGGGGGGGCAGCTGACCTGGGCTGCAGTGACACAGGGTGACCTTGAAGCCACTCAGCTTGGCCCTTCTTTACAACCCGCCTGGCCAGGGCAAGTTCAAGTTTGAGCATGAGTCTCCCAAGATCCGGCGCTCGCAGGAGGATGGCACTGGCCAGAATGGCCGGGAAGTGGCTGGGGGCTCTAAGAGCAGAATGGGGCCTTTCCCCCCAGCCTCGCTCACGCTGGCACATTAATCCGTCAGGCCTTCTGAGGTTCGAGCGGATCAGAGGGGGGTTATCACAGAAGGCAGCCTCCCTTCCTCAGCTGGGGCTCAGCACGCACACCCCTTTCTAGACAGTCCCGTAGAACGTCAGCCGTGTCCGTGGGGTGGGCCTCGGGGCCAGCGCTCACCAGGGACTCCCTGCCCGGGTACCTGTCTGTCTCATTCCCCACACCTTCGGCTGCCCCTTCGTCCCTGGCTGATGAGATCTAGAACAAATGTGTGTTTCAGGGATACGGGCAGTGGGGTGACTTCCCCATCACTCTTCACCCGGGGACTGGCGTCGGGCAAGGTAACCATTAAATACTGATCTTGAGATGACATTATTTGTTCAGACCGGCTCTTGGCCAGCAGCCTCTCCTGCCCAGAGAGACAAATGGAGGATTCGGTCAGGATCCCCGTGAGTGCCCCAAAACTCGGGTGTCATCGCCAGATCTGTGTTAAATGTGGCTCCATGGGTCAGAAAGCTTCTGTGATTACTGGCTTCGAGACCGCTCAGCTCCCCATTCTCAGGCTGTGCTGGGCAACGGCGAGAGGATGTTGCCGATGACTTGTGAGTGGCATGACCCTGGTGGGGGGCACAGTGAAGCCCTCACCTCGTAGCTTTAGAAGAAGCCTCCTATCACTTGTCCCTGGCGGCAGAAGCAGCGCTTGCCAATAGAACTTTCTGTGATGATGAAGGTATTTTATGTCTGTGCTGTCCGGGACGGTAGCCACGAGCCACAGCGCTTAAAATGTGGCTAATGTGACTGAGGCACTGTTTTTACATTTTTGTTTAATTTTAATTAATTTTAAGTTAAGTTTAAATAGCTGCAGGTAGTTAGTGGCTAGCACATTGGGCAGCACAGATCTAGACGTTATGCCATCATTTTCTGGCAAAAATGATTTCTGTGGCTTCACTGAATTTAGTTTAGATTGGTTTTTAACTAGACGGTGCCAGGACAAGGGCACTGGCTGTAACACACTTTGCTGGTTCCCTACTCACTGCCCCTCCACGCTCACTGAGCCCTGATCTTGTTACCAAGGGCCAGCGGTTGAATCGCTGGTAGATTAAGCCACCTATATGACACTCCTGCTCCTCTTTGCTGGTGATTGGTCTTGGGGTGGGTGTATGACTCAGTTCTAGCCAATCCCACACAAGAGGAAGTCCCCCGGAGAGACTTCTGGGAAAGATTTTCTTTCCTGAATAGGGAAGGTGACTAGTCCTTTTTAGCCCCATCGTCTTCCTTCTTGTTTAGGACACTGTTGTGTGGATTTGATATTTGGACATGTGGCAGCCATCTTGTCATTTGAGGGCAAAGCCAAGACAATCATTATCTTTCTATGAATTGCTGATAATATTTGGGGAAAGTCAGTGAACCCGTGTACTATGAGAGCATCTAAGGCACCTCACTAAGTCTAAGCACAATATCATCAGTTCAGTGAACCAGCATGATGTCCCACAGGGCAGTGAGATGATCAAGGCCGAGCCAGCACAAAGTCTAGAAACAAAATGGAGGAGACTCGCTGTGTCCACTCCCCTCCCACGCTTCTTCTGTACTGGTCGGATGGAAGAGTTATGTAGGACTGTAAGAGGAATCATCCCCCAACACACACACACACACACACACACACACACATACACCCTTTTAACACATTCACAGCGATACTAATAGCAATGTTCCCTTCTGGGCTTAGATTTTCCCTCAGATTTGCTGTTTGTTGTTGGGGAGGGATGTTCCAAGGGCTTCTCCCTTGTCCTTCCTATCATAATAGTCCTTACTTTTGGGTCATAGAACCAGTGTGTGGATTCTGCCTGAAGATTAGCATATCTAGTTCAACCATACACTGAGGCACTCCAGAAGTAATGGGTTCAGGATTCCAATAGTCCTTCTATGAGCAGGACTCCAATCAAAGCTCCATTTATCACTCAGGCTGGTGGTGTTCTGGTCCCCCTAGGATTACTGTTGGTTTGAACTTTGTCCCAAATGGAAGTTCTGTCCCCTGGAAGTTCTGATTCATTCCTTTCCCTAGGGCATAGTTTCCCTGACACGTGGTCAAATCCCCTGTAGGAAAAGCAGGAGTAAAACAGGCAGAACACATTTTTGATGTTATCACATGGTGTCTTGTCAAGGGGACTCAGTCTCCATTCTGTTCAAGGGGCTGTGAGCTGACACATCAGAGAAGCCACTCTGCCACTCTGGGACCCTCTGCTGAAACCAGAGAGACCATTTTGATGGCAGTATCCTCCCAATAACAGTCGGCCTGGGAAGCTGGCCCTGGCATTAGTGCTGTTGGCCCCTCAGGATTATGCTGTTAAACTCTTAACTCTGCTGCAGCTGCTGTGAATATTATCTGATTGACCACAGGGCCTTTGCATCACTCTTTCACAATTCAAAGTCCGTGGCAGGAGCACCTAATTGGCTAAGTTTAGGTTACCCGATAATGTACTAGTTATAAAGAAGCTAAATGAGAGAATATTTGATTCACCTTTGGCTTCCATAGAGAGGAATAGAGGCTGGGCAGCCAAAATATTGGTGATTTTTATCTTCACTTATTGCTTATCTATGTAGTTAGGTCTTCCTTCCTTCCTTCCTTCCTTCCTTCCTTCCTTCCTTCCTTCCTTCCTTCCTTCCTTCCTTCCTTCCTTCCTTCCTTCCTTCCTTCCTTCCATCTTTATTGAGGTACAATTGAATATAACATGTTAGTTTCAGTATGCAACATAATAATTCGATATTTGCATATATTTCAAATTGTCACAATAATTCTAGATCAGAGCCACGACCTCACACTCACTCTTGTTTGATACTCAGCAAACATTTGGTTGAATTAAACAACATTTAGTAAGACTTGTCTGAATGGCAGTCACACATTCAGTCATGCATGAGGGCTCTAGCCTTGTTAGCATTTACTTTGGGATTAAATACTACATCTCAGATGATCACATGCTCTCTGCCCTTAGGTGCCTTACGATTGTTTTGTTTGAACCCACATGGAGTCATGCTATTGACTTAAAGAAGGGCGACTGTTGACAACAACCACATGGCATTCATTGTTTTATTTACAATAAGGATGTTTTTAGGGGCGCCTGGGTGGTTCAGTGGGTTAAGCCTCTGCTTTCGGCTCAGGTGATGATCTCAGGGTCCTGGGATTGAGCCCCGCATGGGGCTCTCTGCTCAGTGGGGAGCCTGCTTCCCCCTCTCCCTCTGCCTCTGCCTGCCTCTCTGCCTACTTGTGATCTCTTTCTCTCTGTCATATAAATAAAGTCTTTTTTTTAAAGATTTTATTTATTTGACAGAAAGAGTCAGTTAAGTGTCTGACTCTTGGTTTCAGCTCAGTTCATGATGTCAGGGTTGTGAGATCGAGCCTCGGGTTGGGCCCAGGGCGGATCCTCCTTGAGATTCTCTCTCTCTCTCTCTGTCTGCCCCTCCCCCCGCTAAAAAACAAATAAAAAGGAAAGAAAAAAAATAGTGTGTATAGAAGAATTCATCAGTTCTTTCTGGGATAATTCAGAGGTAGTGGTTATAATCCTCTATTCAGCATGTTTCTTATAGAAAAAAAAAAGCAGAAAATAAGGCCAATAAAAAAGAAAAAAATATTGCCTAGTTTCTTACTATTAGCAAGTAGGGAATGAGCCTTCCAAATTTTAAAACTTCCTAAATTTTAAATCTTGTTATATTCAACAAATATTTATTGAGAGCCTACTATGTATAAATCACTGTGTTTTGCCCTGGAACATAGCATTGTTCAAAATTAGACACAGTCCCTACTCTTTGTTTCCTACGATACATCTCACAGCCCATAACACATTTATGCAAAAGATATCGCACGGAGCATAACGTCTTGATACCTGCCTTTCTCACCGGAGCTTGGATTTTGGCTATCTTTCCGTATCAACATTTATACACTGACATCATCCTTTCAAAAGACCAAAGAGTATTATGTATAAGATTAACCATACTTTGGGCGCCTGGGTGGCTCAGTTGGTTGAGCGACTGCCTTCGGCTCAGGTCATGATGCCGGAGTCCCGGGATCGAGTCCCATATCGGACTTCCGGTTCTGCGGGAAGTCTGCTTCTCCCTCTGACCTTCTCCCCTCTCATTCTCAGTCTCTCTCTCTAATAAATAAATTAAAAATCTTTAAAAAAAAAAAAGATTAACCATACTTTATTTTAGTCAGTGCCCTCATGCTGCAAACTTTTTTCTTTTAAAGATTTTATTTCTTTGTTTGAGAGAGAGAGACAGAGATAATGACAGGGATAGTGGGAGAGTGTATGAGTGGGGAGGAGAGGGAGAAGCAGGCTCCTGGCTGAGCAGGGAGCTCGATGCAGGGATCGGTCCCCGGACCCTGGGATCATGATATGAGCCAAAGATAGATGCTAACCGATCGAGCCACCCAGGCGTCCCGTTGCAAACTTCTCTGCAATTGTAAGAAGTACTTCCGCCCACAACCTTACACTAAACCTGTTCACTGATGCTTTCAAGATGCTCTTAAGTCATCCTCAGATGCACCCATGTGGAAAATTGACCCCACATCACCGGTAATCTTTGTGGATTTTCGAGCTCAATGACGTTAGCTGTCCCTTTTGTACACAAAGCCTGACTTGCTCAGATCTAGCTGACCAGAGCTGCTCGGGAGATGACTGAAGAAAGTGTCTGGCTTCATCCTTATAAGGAACCCCCTTCCTGCAGTGATAGCATCATCTCAGGCCTGTCGTAGTGATTCCATTGCCTTGTCATTTCTGTTGGCAGAAGGAGCCGACTCCCTGTCTATACATGCCTTGCTTGAGACCTGGCACCCTCTTCCTGCCCTAGCCTGGTGCTCATTAAGTGTGTATCTGATAGATGAATGCATGAATAAACAGATTCTAGTACCATAGAAATGGCGTGGGTGAGAGATGGTCCACAGGGAAGAAGTGACATGCGGGGGTAGCAGGCAGGCTTAAATTCAACACTATGGATTAGGTTTTTGTTTGTTTTTTTTTTTTTTAAGATTTTATTTATTTATTTGACACAGAGAGACATAGCGAGAGAGGGAACACAAGCACACAAGCAGGGGGAGTGGGAGAGGGAGAAGCAGGCTTCCTGCTAAGCAGGGAGCCTGACACAGGGCTCGATCCCAGGGCCCTGGGGTGATGAACTGAGCCTCAGATCATGACCCTTAACAACTGAGCCACCCAAGCACCCCAACACCATGGATAAGTTAAAGATGCATGTTTCAGTTTCTAGGGGAAAAAAACAGCTAGAAGCAACACCAAGAAGCTTAGCTAAAAAGCTAATAGATGAAATAGGTAGCATAGCAAATGATATTCAGTTCATCCAAACAGTAGCCAAGAAGGATAGAGAGAAAACGAACTTCGGGGACAAATAAAAAACTAAACCAAGATGGTAGACTTAAACCCAACCATGTTAATAGCTATATAATATCAACGAACTAAATACTTTTATGTAAAAAGCAGAGATTGTCAGATTGTGTAAAAAAGTATACAGAACATTCACCAAGAGAGACCATAGGCTGGGCCATAAAACAAGTCTCAGTAAATTTCAAAGGATTGAAAACATGGAGATTACTTTATCTGAGGTATTAAATTAGTCGTCAATCACCAAGGTATTAAAATTAATAATCAATAACAGTACGATATCCAGAAAGTCCTCAAATATGTAGGAATTAAACAACACAATCCTACATAACATCTCAAAACATCACATGTGAAATTAGGAAATAATTTTGCTTAAATTAAAATGAAAATAAAACACCAAAATTTGTGAGAGGCAACTAAATGTGTTTGTGGAAAGATATTTCGCTATAGTTATGGGCTTATTATTATGTGCTTCCCTTTCCCCTCAACTTTTTTTTTTAAAGATTTTATTTATTTATTTATTTATTAGGAAAGAGAGAGAGTGAGAGAGAGCAGGTCAGAGTGAGAAGCGGACTCCCCATGGAGCTGGGAGCCCGGTGTGGGGCTCGATCCCGGGACTTGGGATCATGACCTGAGCCAAAGGCAGTCGCTCAACCAACTGCGCCACCCAGGGGCCCTCCCCTCAACTTTTGAATGAGAGATCTATTATATTTTCCTGTCTCTGTCTCACCAATAGTTGTCAGGTGTGTGTTGAGGCGATAACTGGTCTTCGTAGTTCACAGGCCTCTGCTCCTAAGAAACCAAACGTGAGGAGCTACACATGACGAACCACGCCATAAAAGTATCATCCCCGGGGCGCCTGGGTGGCTCAGTGGGTTAAAGCCTCTGCCTCAGACTCAGGTCATGATCTCAGGATCCTGGGTATCTCTGCTCAGTGGGGAGCCAGCTTCCCCCTCTCTGCCTGCCTCTCTGCCTACTTGTGATCTCTCTCTTTCTGTCAAATAAAATAAAATCTTTAAAAAAAAAAAGTATCATCCCAATCTGGGTCTAATTTTCATGGCAAGATCCTGGACCGCAGGCCTGAGTGTGGCGCTGGCATGGAAAATTACTTTGGAAGTTCTATTTTGTTTCGTTTGGAGGGGTGACTCTATTTCGCAAGTGGGTATGAATTATTAGAAGTTGGAGGGCAGACTGAGGTCGATTGTCACATTGGTGGGCCCCCAGTCCGCCGAACCTTCTGCCAGTCCCATCCTCATATAGTTCCATATTGACTCAGGCTTGACTGACGTGACATTAGCAAGAATGATGCAAGTAGAGGCTTGTTCGAGGCCTGCACAGTGGGGCTTGTCCTCTTGGAACACTCCTTGGAATTCAGCCGCCATGTGTAACGAGGCCCATGGTAGGCCACTTAACGTGGAGAGGACCATGCAGGATAAGAGATGAACGGGGTGTCCCAGCTCCCACCAGGCTGCTGGCTCGATGCAGCTGTAGGACTGACCTCAACTATACCACGAACCATCTTGTTTAGCCCCCTCAATCCAGAGGAACATGGGCAATAACCAATCATTGTTTTGTGCTACTAAGTCTTGGGGCGGTTTGTTGTGTGGCGGTAGATAACTGGGCCTCCTAGGGAGCTCTGGAGCTGGGATGGTCTTTCAGAGCCGTCTCAAAAAGAGACACGAATCCAGGCCTTTTTACCCCCACAAGACCTGAAGGCAAGCAGAATATGCCACTCCAAATGCACCCCCTCGGCTTGTGATTTATTTTGAGCCGAAGGCAATCAAGTCCCAGCAGACTCAGGAAAAGCTTTTTTTTTTTTTCTTTCTTTTTTTAACCTCTCCCTTAACTGCCTAAAATAATTGACATAAGGGGCCCAGGCCAGAGAGAGAGCTTTTATCAGAGATAACTTCTTTTTATGTGAAAGACATCTGCGTGGTGGGACATTTGATTACTAAACAACTGCTCTTCTCATCTTCCTGTGAATTTCCTTTCTCCCCTTTGAAGCCCCAGGCTCCCCTCCCTTGCCTTCTCTCGCTCAGGATGGCACAAAAGCCTCAATTGCCTGACTGCCTTTGGGTCTCCCATTTTTATAGGGCTCCCATATGCATGTAATTAAATTTGTTTTCTTCTGTTAATCTGTCTTGTGCCAATTTAATTATTCGACCAGCCAAAGAACCTAGAAGGGAAGAAGGGAACATTTTTCTGCCTCTGCAGACCCACTATTAGGTTCATGGGGGGGGGGGCAGCATGATCTTGGGTGAAGCAATATATTTTTAAAATTTTTTATGATTTTATTTATTTATTTGACACAGAGAGACACAGCGAGAGAGGGAACACAAGTACACAAGCAGGGGGAGTGGGAGAGGGAGAAGCAGGCCTCCCGCCGAGCAGGAAGCCATATGGGGGCCCCATCCCAGAACCCTGGGATCATGACCTGAGCTGAAGGCAGACACTTAAGGACTGAGCCACCCAGGGGCCCCACGATATCTTTTTTTTTTTTTTTTTAGCCGAGGGCAATTCCCAGAGCCTGGCGCAGCTGTGAGCATGAGCGGGCAGGGGCCAACACTTCTGACATCTAGGGGCATGAGTGTTTTGATCGGGTAGCGCAGTAGGGCTTTCACTGCCGTCAGATTTCTGTCCGCTTCCTCTATTTTCCCATGGGTGGGATTGAAGAAGGGGGCTACAGATACTTCATCTGCTGCCAGGTCAACTTGTGGCAGGATGTGCCTGTCTGAAAGGAAGAGTGATGAATTAGTCTAAAAAGACGGGGTAGGTGGGCCCATGAGGGCATCTTTCCTGGATTTCTGGCCGGAGGGGAGTACTTTCCCACCTTAACTGGCGGCTGTCCAGTGAGAATTGGACGTCACGTGTCCCAACCCTAGAAGGCCACCCTGACTCATTTCTGCGTTCATTGCTCAGGCTATGGAAGCCATGACAATGAAGTTGAATCTTGGGGTCACAGACTCACAGAGCAAGGGAGAAGGCAAGTCTGAAGAGAGTATGGGGGAGGGGGTCTGGTAATGAGACGAGAGTGGCTTTGAGAAGGAATCTTACACAAAAAGTGGGTATCTTCAGGGATGTTCGTTGTAATACTGTTTATAAAAGTGAAAGGCTGGAGAAACTTGTACACCCATCAGCAGGTGAACTGCTATAAAAAACGAAAAACCAATTGAGAACCAACATGTATCAGTCGTCTTCCCAGCATTCCAGTCTTCCTATATTAAAATAACTCAATTTTCATTCATATATTCTGCCTTTCCTAGCACCGCCTACTCATGGGAAGCTAACCTCGGTCCACCCCGTGGCTGCCTGGGTGGCTTAAGCCAATCAGCGCAGTCCTCGGGGGCCATCACCGGTGGTCATGTGACCCAAGGCAGTCCAATTAGAGTGAATCGTAGGACTCGCTTGGAATGCTGGGAAAGGGACGGGCTGGTGGGCTTTCTGTGAGGATGGGGGCCATTGCCGGTTGCCGCTGTAGGCAAGGCAACATGTCCCTTCTGTCTTCTTAAGGTTTTTTTTTGTCTGAGACAGAGGGCAAGTTAGCAGATGAAAGGCATACACATTTATGTAAGTTTTATATGACGTGGGAACTCTTTTTTTTTTTTAAGTTTTTATTTATTTGACAGAGATCACAAGTGGGCAGAGAGGCTGACAGAGAGAGAGGGGGAAGCAGGCTCCCTGCTGAGCAGAGAGCCCGATATGGGGATATGGGGCTCCATCCCAGAACCCTGAGATCACTACCTGAGCCAAGGCAGAGGCTTTAACCCACTGAGCTACCCAGGCGCCGCGACATGGGAACTCTTAAAAGAAAGTGGAGACCCAGAGAAATGGTGGAAAGGACTTACTTTTTCATCAGGTTGAACAAAGAGAGACAACTGTGGGAAAATTATTAAACTTCGTGGGGAAGCTAAAGGAAGATAAGTATCTAGACAAGGGCTGTGGGTATAGAATTCTCTAGGTCTCAACTACTTGTCCTTGATGGTAAGAACGTTACTTTCCCTCTGGTGGGGAGGGGGGGCATCTTTCACATGTGAATTCTTAATCTGCTTCCAGAGAGAAAAGGGGAGATCAGAATGCTTTTCCTGGAGCTGCTGTTCTTTAAGTGCTTTTAGCTCAAAGTAATCCTCAAGACCAGAGTGGCATGTTTGGGGTGGCATAAGCCGGCACCCCTCAGAGTGTCGTTTGATCAGTTATGAAACAGTCACGTGACGGGATGTCATGCTGCTGCTGAAAATGAGCTATTGGAAAGATTTCCGTGAGAAATGAGAAGAATGGGTCACACATATGTGGTATGAAGTCCTTATATAATCAGGGAACAAAATGTCCATTTTAACCAAGTGATCTCTTGGTAGGGGGTAGGAAAGGTAGTGAGGGGAGAGGGGGAATCCTGTTCCTCAGTTACCTCAGCTTGAATCCTGTCTGATGTCTGAGGGAGGGGAGGGCACCCCCTTCCTCCAGGGACAGCCTCTGTGGGAGGGAGGGGCACCCCCCCCCAGACCTGGCAGGAGGTTGAGCCCTAAGCACTGGAGAAGGGGCCTGTCTACAAATACGAGACTTAAAATACCCAATCCTATTGACATGGCTATCATCCCACCATCAGGATCTGCTCCTCTGGGGAGGGGCTGAGACCAGAACTTCTGGGTTCTCTGGAGTGAAAGGAGCAGGCAGGCTCAGGGCCCCAGGAGAGGGGAAAGTTTGCTCCTGTAGAGGCTTGTCAAGCTCACTGGATTTCAGCTTCTGGAGGGCAACAATTCTGTCCTGCTGTTGGACCCCAGTTGCCCAGGACTAACGTGGGCACTGGCAAAGGCGGTACTGAAGGAAGGAGGCAAGGCCAAGGTGGGGGACGGGCACAGACTGCAAAAGTAGGGGGCTTCCCACCTGTGCACCCCCAATCAGGTGAGGCCCAGAGAAACCGCCATCGGTTGTCTAGCCTGACTTCACAGCTGCCGGTTCTGCTTTCTGGCTGGTTCAGACGTTCCTCCTTTAACCGTGAACATTATTTTTAAGGAGCCTCCAGCCCCGGGAGGACTTGGGCCTCCTAACTGCTCTCAGTGGGAATATGCAACTTTAAAGTGACTGAAAAGAAGCCACTTCGGAGGAATTTGCATTTGCAGAAAGCTTTCAATAGAGGGCCAAGGGATGGAGCCTGTGAATAAGGTCTCTCTGTGTTTGCGGCTCCCGGGAACGGTGCAGGAGGAAGAAGAGAAAGGAGGCACATTGCATTCCCCCCGGCAGCTGCGGCCGAGGGGGTGGGGGAAGGCGCATTTGCCAGGAGCCAGTGAGGATTCTGGGATGTGTGTGTTGAGTCATCTCTTCCCTGCAGGTTTCCGGGGAGCTGGTTTGCAAGAGGTAAACTCGCGACCTGATTCCCAATTCCAAGGGCCACTCTTTCTTGCTCTGCAGCTTCCTCTGGCCGCAGGGATACGGCCTGGCGGGAGGGGGAGGGTAGCTCCCCCGGTGGGGGAGGGGTGTTGGGGCAGAGCCTGGCTGCTCGGTCGCTACGTAGAATTCAGCCCCACACTCAGATGGGCTCCTTTTCCGTCCCTTCTCCCTCCCTCTGGGACCAATGGCTGCTAATGGCCGTGGAAAGACATCACTGTGTGGTTTGCTTATGCTCCCTTCGGCCCCACCCCTTGTTCCGTCTTCCTTCTCTGCGATGCTCAGAGAGAAAGCGGTTTGTCTTCAGTCTCTGAAGAAGCTGAGAAGGAAAGCTTGGGGAGGAAGGTAACTTTAGAGCCCCACCCGCCAACTGTTAGCGGAAGACTTCCTGGCCCAGTGTAGGAGCCAATCCTGGATGCTTGGCTCTCTCTGGGAAGCTCCCCCTAGAGGTCCCAGTGACCAAGAAGGGGTATTTACCAACCCTCCTCCTTGAGGGAGTCCTTCCCTGTAGCCTGGGGTCAGCCTGTTGGGTGTGTCCTCTTGGAAGGACACAGACCTTAGAGTACCAGAGGGGCCCCGGACTCTGTGGCGTTGCTGCCCCAATTCTTACGGCAGGGCCTTACAGTACTTGGATCAAAGAGCTGAGGGGGTCCAGGTGTATGACTTTGAGGCCCTTTGAAGTGACTGACATGCATGAAACATCATTTCAGGTGAGCTAACCCTAAGACCAGCTTATACACTAGACCAAGAAATTGCTCCTGCTTTTATTTCTCATAGTAACCAAACAAGGTAATAGACAACAAAACTAGTAGAAGAAAAGTACCTCCAGATGAGGCCTCCTTCCAATAGAAAATTGTTACACTATACCCCACTCTTTTCTTCCTCCCTCCCCATCCCTTCCCTCTCTTCCTCTCTGCTCCTGCCTCTCCTTGGCTTTCCATTCAAACAAAATATCACTGACTCTTCCTATATGCCAGCCATTGTTACAAGAGCTAGCAAAATGAGCATCCCCTGGCCACTGGCGGATTTTTCAAACAGTTAAAATTTAAAGAATAAATTTAAAAATTAAGACGTCAGGAATAGGGGCACCTGGGTACCCATTAAGCGTCTACCTTCAGCTCAGGTCATCATCCCGGGGTCCTGGGATCGAGCCCCACATTGGGCTCCCTGCTCAGTGGAGAGTCTGCTTCTCCTTCTCCCCCTGCCCCTCACCCCTGCTCATGTTCTCTGTCTCTCAACTAAATAAATTTTACAAAAAATTGTAAAAATAAAATGTCGAGAATATACTGGCAAAGACTCCCTTCTTGACCTAATTAGAGCCAGGCTCCTCTGGCCCAGACCTTGGCCTGCTCACTCCGGTTTTAGCGGGAATCTTGCCAGGTCAGTTAACAGAATCCTCTACCTTTGGTATCTGACCACCCTTGATATCTGATCAAATTCCTCACCCATCCCTCTTAACATCTTTCACCCTGGCCGGCCTTCAGCAAGAATCTTATCTAGTCGGTTCAGCCAGAATGTCCCCTTTCCCCCAGGTTTGCTCTTAGTAATTTCCCATCCACTGACCCCACCCTGCTCCTTGGCTGTAAATCTGCACTTGTCCTTGTATTCAGAGTGGAGCTAAGTTCTACATGAGGTCCCTCTTCCCCCATTGCAATATTTCCAGAATAAATATGCCTCCCTTGCTTTAACTACCATCTGGTTCTGTTCTTCTTTCAACACAAAGGTAGAGAGAAGAGTGTGACGCCCTCAGCATTTCCCAATCACACAGGTTCCACAACGACCCTCTCATGGCCACCTTGTGTCCTCTGCTGCCTTTGCCCATCCCCTTGACATCATCGCGTTTCATTCATAAGTATCTCTGTGGGTATCTCTGATGAGGACTTCTTTTAAGCTGAACATCAAGTCATTTTCACATCTAAAAATTTATAATAGTTCCTTTTTATAATTAAATATCCTGTCATTAGGTCATTTGAGAGTATTTTGCAGAGGGGGGTCCAGGTGTATGACGTGCTTTGATTTGCTTCTCGAAATGGTCAGATTATATGGTGCACCCCGAATCCTTACACTCTGGTACGGGAGGGTCAATGGGGGAACCACTTCGGAAGTATGGCAACTCCTCAGGTTAAAACACTTGCCTACCTTCGCAACCAGAAATGCCATTCCTACATACTTATCGAGAGAAATGAAAACTTTAGTCCACCAAAAGAATCATACAAATGTATTCATGGCAACTTTATTTTAAAAATCCAAATGGGAAACAACCTGAATGTCCATTAATAGGCAAGTAGATGAACCCATTGTGGCATGGTCACACATGGAAATACTCAGAAAGGAAAAGGAATCCATTATTGATATAGATTAGAGAATAAATCAGGTTTAAAACACTGTTGAGGGGCATTTGGGGTGGCTCAGTGGGTTAAACATCTGCTTTTGGCTCAGGTCATGATCCCAGGGGTCCTGGGATCGAGCCCCACATGGGGCTGCCTGCTCAGCGGGGAGTCTGCTTTCCCTCTTCCTCTACCCTTCCCCCTACTTGTGCTTGCTCTCTCTAAAATAAATAAAATCTTTAAACAAAATTGTTGTGCAAAATACTCCAGATACAAGAGTGCCTGCTGGTTGATTTTACTTATATGAGTTTCCAGAACAGGCAAAGCTATGCATCTATCTGTCTATGGTGACAGAAATCAAACCAGTGGTTGTCCTGAGTGAAGGGGGCACAGATATTGACTAGAGAGGGGCTGATAGGCGGGGAGACTTGGTGGTGTGGTTAGATGACCGAGAGAAGTACCAGGGAAATGTGAGGCGTTTCAATCCCCACCGGCACTACTTAGAGTTCAAGGTCACGAATTTAGAGAAATTCCAGCAGCACGGTTGTGTTTACCCAAGTTCCGCTGGACATGCAAGAGACAGAAAACTGGACTGAACCACAGTACCTGCTTTTGCTAAATGAGTAAGATGAAGGGAGATAGGCAAATCAATTCTTAATCCCACCAGAACAAAAAGACTTTTCTTTTGCTTGCTCCTACAGAGAAAGCAACATCCCCAAATAAGTATGAAACAGAAATCAAATCAACAAAAATGCAAAGGAGACCCCAAACGATCCTCTGTCCCACTTCTAGTCAGTTTTATCCGACTCCAGGGGCTCACCTAGGGCCCTGCCGGACTTTTTGAGCAACTCTGTATCTGTGGGATTCTTCCTCGCACAGGGCCTCCTTGAAGATGCCTTCTCAGCTCAAGAAAACCATCTCCTACCCCACCTGCAGAATCGGGCACCAGCAGACGAAACCACCCCAGGGCCATTCCGTGCAGACTGCTGTCCAAACAGCGGTGCCTCAGGTATAAACAGATTGCCCAGACTGTGTACAAGCAATTCAACCTTGACCACTGGAGGTAGGCAGCCAAGAGAGAGGCAGAAACAGTGGAAAGGGGAGGAGGAGAAAGGTATAAAGGAGAACATAATCCCAGGGGTTCAGCCTCGTCATGGAGTTGGCCCACCCAGACCCCTACGGCCCCGACAAGTGCTACGGGGGTCCGTGCAAGGGCAGGGGAGGATGAGCCCCAGTGGCAGTGACGGCCGATGAGAATGCTATTGGCATTTTGGGTGGGACAACTCTGTTGTGCGGGACGGTCCTGTGCTTTGCATTCTCAGTCTTTCTCACTGACAGCTCATAGCATCCCCCAGTCACCATGACAACCAGCCACGGTTCCCAGGGGTGGGAAGGTCAGACTGCCCACGTGACCACTGCCCCACGCGAACACCAGGGGTCTGCGGCTCAAGGCAATTGTGAATTCTTGGCTCCTAGCTCCTCAGACATTCATTCTGGTGAAATGGGGAGGAGGGAGAGGAAGGGCAGGGGGCAGGGGTGGAGGGAGCACCAGGGCTCTGGTTATAGGCCCAAATCCAACTGGAGTGGCTATCTGTGGTTTTAGGTGCTTAGTGTCTGTTCCCACTTCTTTCGGTAACAGGTTACCAAAATTACTGTTTGGCCTCTTCCCTGCTCCCGATCCTCAGACTTTCCGTGGAGTTGACCCTCATTGCCAAAGGTGCTTCTAGCCTG
>CM052810.1:166793945-166829875 GCA_028533885.1 Nasua narica | reverse complement strand
GTTAGGTATTGAATCTAGTTGTAGAATTCTTGCTTTCTTAGAGTGGGGAAAATCAGAAGCAGTTTGTTCTGTGAGTATGGGCAGAGGAAGTTGTCCCCTCGGGTCTGCGGTCCCCAACAGGTACAGGAGGACCCCACCTTCGTTTGCCTGGCGCTCTGCAGAGTCATCCCACACTTATCTCCCCAACCCATTTGCCAAGTCCAGCTTTGTGTCTCTGGGTAAAACACACTAATGAAACAGAATTCTTTTTTTGAGGGGGGCGTTCTATTTTGGTGACAAGAGAGATCCTTGATGGAAACTGGATCTGTAAGAAAAATAAGGACAGAGCCATTAGCTTAGACAATATTCCATGACCTTAGAATTTTGGTGGCTTTCCAGTTTTACAACCCTGTGGGTGAGGAGGGTCCAGCCGTTAAGATCTTCTTGTGGAAAAATAAATTATTTGGGATTCAAATGTCTTCCATTCTCTTGTCCACTCTCCTTTTCGTCCAGACACAGCCGCTTGGAGCCCGGTGTTTCCCTTCAGGTTGTAACGCGCTTTTATGCAAAATGCCTGGCTCATACTTGGCTCAGTCAACATTGGTGCCTTCTTTTCTCTCCCCTCCCCCAGGGCCCCCCAGCTGCTGCAGGGGAGCCCCACTCCCCCAAAACTGGGCCGTGGCAGTGAATTGTATATGCTCAGTGCCCGAAAGGAGAAGGGAAGCAGCCCCTTGCTTTCAGTGCTTCCTCGTTTGCAGTGGGATGCTATAAGAGAGGAGCTTACCAAGCTTTAAGAAAGAAAGTTCTAGAAACACCTTTTCCCACAGAGGAGGCTTTGTCACTACCATTAGATGGTTCTTTAGGATCTGGACTGAGAAGGACACCCAACTATTTCCCTTCCACAGGGTCTAATTGCTGAGCCCTTGGAACTCAGGATGTCCCAGTGCACCTCCCCCACGAACACACTGACTTTCATACACCCTCAGGGGGCTTTCTGGGGTTCAAGCACTTTTCCAAGCCAGTCTGGGCATTGGAGTTCATCTGGCACTCTGCTATTGTACCATCGTCTAAAAACACTCTCGCCTCTTGTCGTGGGTGCTGCTAGCCGGGGTCCCACCTAGTTTGGATACTCTAGTCCTTTGCGCAGCCAAGGGAAGCAACCTCAGCCCCAGACCTCGGGTAGAATATAGTGGGAGCTCTGGATTGGTCTAATCCAATCAGGGTAATTTAACTCCCTAGGCCATTAATTTGTTGAAGAGGAGGCATGAGACCCAATTCAGGGGTCCGTCACCCCAATTAGAGGGCAGGTATGCCAGGGGCAAGGGTTTCTGGGAAAAACCCAACTCAAGAAGAGACATAGGGAGGTGGCCTTTTCCCTGACTTCTGAGGGTCAGGTATGAGGATGGAATTCTGGGTGCTCTTCCAGCTATCTGCCCGTGAGGGGAAACCAGCCCCTCCTCTGCTGAGGGGTGTCAGGGCTGAAAGCCGGATGCGACCCCAGGTCCCTGCTGACCTTGTAGAGTTAACCATCTGCACCGCTTCCCAAGGGTTCCCTGAGATAATCTCCCTATTACCATTTTGAATTAGGTTTTCTTGAAATTTGTAGCACCAAAAAATCTAACCCACATTCCACTCATCAAGTCAAGTCTTAAAATGCCTCGTGGCATTTGGAAACCTACCAATTCGCACTTTCAATTTTACAGCTGAATTAAGGGGAGAGAAGTCAGAGTTGGAACACTCTCCTGTTTACCAGCACCTTAACCATTAGAGGTAGGTACATTTCGTCCCCCTGGCAAGCTAAGGCATTCTTCTCACGAGGCAGTGAAGTTTTTTGCATCAGAAAGGGTCAGCATTTGCGGGCCTTGGTCAAAAATGCAGGATGTGTAGGAAGTAGGAAGGGCGAGTCCAGGAAGCACCTGGGTCAGCCCATCCAGCCCAGAGGGGAGAGGCCCTGGGGAGGCAGGGCCTCCCCACCCCGTGCACTTTACAGATGGGGGTGAGTCCCGGCGCCAGGATAGGAAAGCACATGTCTGTTTGTCCATCCTCTGTGAGGAACAGAAGAACAAACAGACATGTAGTAGCAGGGTCCTCACGATCAGAGGTCTCAGCCCTGCTCACCAGCCCCTCCCGCTGAGATTCTTATCTCTTCGCTGCCTTTTCCTGCCTGTGGATACCACTTGTTGCCCCGAAACCTACCTGTTCTTCCCTATCTCTGAGAACTTCCTGGGACCCCGCATGCACGGCAGGTGTTTTCTTCATTGGCATCTTCTTTCACTACCAGACTTCTAAATGGCATCTTCCTGGCCTCGGTTCCTGGCGCTCGGCTCCATTTAGGACTTCTCCCTGAGTCATCTTAGCCACTGCCTGTGGCTGTAGATCTCAGCTCTCAGGAATCACTCCCACGCTCAGAGCTAAGACCTGGCTTTTCTGGTGACTTCCATATAGCCATCTGCCTCCGCGATATGTCCATTTGGTGGTCCAACGTCTCAATAGTTACAACAGAATAGAAAAGAACTCTTGATTTCCATTCCCTCCTGTGCCGTGTGCCTCTGGCAACGGCACCCCAAGGAGTCATCCTTGAGGCCTCCCTTTCCCTCACTGCTTCATCCAACCTATCAACAAGACTCGCTGGTTCTGGCCCCGTAATGTCCCCGGTCACTTTCCCCTCCACAGCCATCCCCCTGGTCCAAGCGTCATCTTTGTCTGTCCAGTTTAGTGCAGATGATCCTCCCCTGGTTCCGTCCTCCCGCTTCCCCATCCTTTATCCAACAGGCACTGCGACTGCTTTGAAACCTTTGAAATCAAAACCAACAGCTTGAGAGACATCTAGAACACGAAATCCTCAAGGCCGTGCCTGACCTGGGTCTCCCCTGCGATGGCATCCTGCCCGTCAGAGCTGCAGCCATATTGGCCTCTTCTCTGGTCCCGAAACATGTTAGGTTCCTTCCTGCCTAACTGTTGGCTCTGCTCTTCTGCCCGTAAGCCCCCCCTTCCCCCAGATTTGCGCTGTCTGGCTCCTTCTGCCCAATGTGTCAGCTCAGAGAGGCCTTCGCAGAAGAGCCTATCGCCAGCAGCATCCCCTCCCACTCGCCCACCCTTCTCTGCTCTTTATCAGATGAATTTTATATCTTTATTTCCTTGATAACACTTGCCACCAAACCAAGTGATCGTGTTTATTCATTAAATGTGTTCATTGTCTGTCTGTGCCCATTGGCAGGGGGGCTCCCTGGGGAGGGGGGATGGATCTTTTGTCTGTCTTGCTTTACTCCTGTAGCACAGCGGGGGGTACCCAAGAAATATTTAATGAATGAATGCATTATTTAAGCAATGAAGAGAGAACGCGCTCTCTCTCCTCATCTGGACTCTGCCTTCTGGCTTGGATGTCAGATAAGCATTTGTGTCTCCATGGGAATTATGATCTCCTGCCCCCTTTGCCTGGGAGCCTCGGCCAGTCTAGATCCACAGACTTTACCGGACTTCCAAGTCTCAAACCCTTGCCTTGGCCTGTGGGTGGACTTGGCCAACCGCGTCCCTCTGTGTCATCGTGTCTCATGGTCCCCAGTGTGGTGCCGGCACATGGTCAGTACCAGCACGTGACAGCTGTGATGACCCACTTGCCTGTTTACAGGGGTTCATGCGGGGGACCCCAGGGGAGTCGGGGTGGAAGACACTATGGTTGACTAGTGTCCAGGAACTGTCACCACAACTTCCAGGCTTCTAGAAAGTCCTCTCCTGACCCCTGCTGGTGGTACCATAATCGGACCTCAGACTCCTAGTGCCCACTGAGCGGTGGGCATAGGACACCGGAGCGGGGGCTCTGGCCGAAGCAAGTCTGGAAGAAGCCAGGCCTTGCTGAGGTCACTTAAAGCACATTTCGAGGGCCCCAGTGCCAATGAGCATTCCATCCCAGTGCTGGAACGGTAGTCCAACCAAAGCAGTGGGTCACGCGGGGGAAAGGCCCCCCTCATCGGAATTGCCAAGCATGGGCTATGGGGCCAGGGAAGGAGCCTGTCTCAGGCCACTCAGGGGGCATGGCACAGTCTCTCGCTCCCTCAAGGGACACTGGAATGGTCACGGGACAGCTCTGGTTGGAGAAAGGAAGTCCGTCCCTGGGAGGACCAGCCTGTCAGGGGAGAGTCCTGTCGCTGGACTGGTTGTATCTGGCCCCGAGAAAGCAGCTCCCCAGGCCTGCCTCCAGGCAGGAAGCCCACGCTAAGAAGACACAAGGAGTCAGAAGAAGTGTCTCTGAGAAGACACCCTCAGAGCAGAAGAAAGAGGGGAGCTTTGTGAAGTTCACGCACAGCGTGCGTTGGTAAGTTTGTTAAGTGACGTCAGCCATCCAGAGCCTCACCGGCCACTCGAACCCTCACCTCCAACACACTCACAGCCTCAGTCTCCCAGGAGTCCTGTCGGCTTTGCCATGGGATTCACTCTCAGTGTCAGGGACGTGACCTACTCCAGGCCCTGGACCGGGCTCCGCTCTACTCCCCTCCTCCCGTTTTCCTCCTCCCCACCCCCTTCTCTCGCCCATCTCCCTGCTTCCCTCCCTGAGCCCCTCCACGCAGCCCCCCCCCCACAACACATTAAGTCACCGGGACCCCTGCCGCTCATCTTTCAACCCCAGTTAAAGCGAAGACAGCATCCTGGCGTAGAGCTGCGGGTCTTAGGTCTTAGCATCCAGCTTGTCTTTGGAACACACAGGACACCGCCTTGAAAGCCGAGCCTTTCCCAGACACCCTCCTCAGCTAGAATTCTGTGACATTTGGGACTCATATCTCCTGTGAGTCTTTCTATGGCAAGCGATAGGATTTTCCATTTATGGCCAGACTTAAATTTGCCTTGGAAATAAATGCATGTAAGTTCAAAAGAAAGCTAATTTTAAAAGGAGTAAGGCTAGTGCAGGTGTCAAAGTCGGCCGCGGTCGCGGGAACACTGACTTCGGAGGCGATGCTGATGACACTGATGGGGCAGCAGCTGCGTGGAGGGCCCCCTCTGGGCGGGGGGCCCTTCTGCTCAGTGTTTGACACGCATGTTTTCCACCCACTCCCCCAACAACCCAGTGAGAGGGGTACTGTTATTACCCCCATTTAACAAGAAGATGGCAGGAGTTCAGGAAACCTGCTCCAGGCCCTAGAGATTCTGGATGTGGGAGGGGATCCGATCTCAGGCTTGCCTGCCACCAGTGGCAGAACCCAAGGGGACACCGTGGGCCCCGGTGTAAGGAGCCTCTAGGACAAAACGCTTTAGCTCAAGGCCATTCTTCAGCCTGCCCATCACCACCTGTGACCGGGCCTGGCGAGTCTCAACATCCCCTCATTTAGTCCTCAAAACCATCGCCCTTGGAGGTAGTTACTATTCCTCCTTCTTTAGCAAGGACATGCCTCTCACAGAAAGTAAGCGAGGCATCGGCTAAGACGCAGCTACTGGGCGGCGGAGCCAAGACCGCACCTCCAGCTCAGACTCCGAAGCCTGCGTCTTGCCGACCACTCCTACGATGGTTGCGGTCACGAGACCGGCCAGCTGGCCTGTCCTATCCTCTGAGCACCTTATCTCAGACTCCAACAATCTCAAGACAGGGGTCCCCTGATCTTCCCGATTTATAGACGGGGAAACTGAAGCTCTCAGCTGCTGTGGTATTTCATGAAGCTTAAGGTGCTTTTATTCTTCCACGAAAGTCCCTTGACCAGGCAGCAGAACCCCTGAGTGGATGGTGAGTTTCCTTTTTGGGTCAGGCTTCTGAGATGCCTTGAGCATCTGTTCCCACCACGTGCCCTACTGTGGCCATTCCTTGTCCATTCCTGTGGCTGGTGGAGGTCTGGGGGTGGGTTGAAAAGCCGCCATTACCAGCTGACCCCCCCCCCCCCCATTTTTAGGCCTTCACTGCCGGTGGATTTGACAATGGCGACAACCGTGGGTGCTCTTGGTGCCCACCCAGATCCTCTTTCTGGGCGGGCGCATCCGTTCCCCAGCTCCTGCGAATTGTAAATGTTGGCTGCTAACCGCTCAGAGCTGCCTCCTTCCCCAGGAACTTGCTTTGGGGGGAAAACAAATGGGATCCGCTTTTCCCCAAAGACATACACTTCCTGACCCCACTCCTATTGCCAGTGACTCAATGATGGAGGGGCACTGAAGGCCAAGTTTCTTGCCCCAAGGTGAGACCAGTGCTGCGATTAATTCACACACCAGAGCTCCCCTGGGATCAGGCTGAGGCTGGATTCCAGCTGAGACCTCTTTGCTTTACTACTTCCTCGGTCCTCTCTTACCTCCTTCACTCCCATTTTCCCTCATAAATCCTATGCACCAAATCCCTGTCTCAGGCTCTGCCCCTGGGAGCCTGGCCCGAGACAGGGGAGAACTGAAGATGCTGTGTAAGCCCTGTTCCCTGCCCTCAGGGACTGTGCAATATAGTTCCAGAGGCAGCCCACATAGGTACCCCCAAATCACCCACAATACAGGATAGAAGAGTCTGAAGAAAACGGTGTTAAAGAGATGGGAGAGATCACTGGAACTGTAGTGGGGGAAGAGCTTATGGAAGAAATGGGACCAGGTCATGAAAGATAAGTAACACTTCAGAAGGGAAAGTTCTCTTGGCAGGGAGAAGGTTCCAAGGGAAGTCCCAAAGAGTGACGGGAACCTCTGTCCTACCTCTCCAGCTTCTTCCTGCCTGGGATCTGTGACTCCAGTGGGGGTTGGGGGAACTCTGATTTGACAATCCCAATAATGGGTCTAGCATCTTCTAAGAGGAGTGTCAGGGCTGCTCAAGAGAGCCATGCCAGATGACCCCGAGGCCAGGAACTCACTCAGTTCTTAAGCTTTCCCTGAGAGGCTGGGGGCTTGGTTCACCCATGAAGTCCTTCTTTATTCCGAGAAGGGACAGATACTCCCTCAGCCCTGCACTGCAGTGGGCTTGAGGGTTATCTGTGCAAGGGGGCGGAGGCACAAAGGGGGTCCACGTACCTGCCGGACCGCGGGCCTGGGGGTTTGCTCACAAGGATTCAATGGTGTAATAGGCAGCTCCTAGGGCCCCCAGAGCCACAGCAGCAGTCCCGAGAGCCTGGAGCACGCGAATTGCGATGAGCGGAGTGCTTCCTTGTGGGTTTTCTGTAGAGCAAAGCAGAAAGCCCACGGGTTGGGGGAATCTGGACTCTAGTGCCTGTCTACAGATGGGGAAGCAGAAACCGTAGGGTCCACTCAGCATTTCAGGAATGCCCATCTCCCCACCACTGATGCTCCTATCAGGGGAATATGGGACCCTCTCCCGTCCAGTGAATCCCTGCCACAGGACCCCTGCCTCCAGGGACAGGCAAGCCTGGGGTGCCAGCTCCCCGGGACACTCGGGGAGCAGGGTATGAAGGCGGGTAAGGCCGCGGCGTGCCAGTCCCCGAGCTAAACATCTCAGCCCCAGCGCCTTTCTCCAGCCTTACAACAACCCCCGTGAAGCAGGGTCTATCAGGGGCTCCATTCTGGAGAAGAAGAATCTCAGGAAGCCCCATGGGACGCCCACCACACAGGCAAGGAAGATGGCCCATCGTGCCAGGGACTGTGAGGCAGGCTTTCCCAAAACGCAATATCCATTTGGACAATAACCCTGCTGAAGCAGGGACTCTTACTTGTTGTGAATGTGTATCTAAAGCCAAGACCCAACATTCCGCTCCACTGAGGAATGGAAAGAACACGGAAGCTGACGGTGTAACTTGAGCAGAATTAAGACTAGAGGTCTTACCGGCCTGCCGCCGGCCACCCACCCGGTGTCTGCCCCTCCCCCTCCCTTCCCTAATGCAGAGCCGCCCTGCTTTCCCCTGTCCCTCCACCTAGAGTGCTCTCTCTTTTCGTGGTGAGCCACGGGGAGATCCCAAGACCCTTCTAGGCTCAGCGCAGATAGATCTCACTGCCACTACAAAGTCTCCGTGGACCCCGACTTTGGAAGGAGCGCCCTCTCTTTCTGAAGCTCTTGGAACTTCCACGGGGTACGTGTCACTTCTGGGCTCCCGTCTTAGTCTCGGCTTACCTCGGAGACTGTATGATTTTTAAAGGGTCAAGTTCCCCGTTCTGGTTTTCCTCACAGCGCCTGGTATTCTATCCCCAGGAGGGGCTCCCACTTGTTGGTTTTAAAGCGAATGGCTTGGCAGAGGGGCAGAAATACTAAGTGTGGGGGAGGAAAGTCAGTGGAGGTGAGCGGTGGTGGGCAGGTCATTCCTTAATGGGCCTTAGCGGACTGTAGGGGACCGCAGAGTATTTTTAGTTCTAGACATGTTTTCTCAACACCCTGCGGTATCTGCTTCTCTCATGTCTGAGAGGTGGTGCTTTTCAGGGATGGACAGGAGAGGGGATGTGGTGGGGGGAGAGGGCAGGAAGAGGAGCAGGAAGAGGGTGAGGGAGGGGTGCTGCTCCTAGAGTGTGAGATCCCCAAGTGGGAAGTCTCCTCATGGACATCGGTGAGACCCTTGAGTACAGGTGTAGCTACTCGGGGGCCCAGCGCTGGGGACAGAGGGAGGCACACAGGCCTGCACTACTGGGAAAGTGGATGATGCTGTGGGAGCCTGGGGGCGTGTTCCCTGTGGAGACTGCCAGAAATGGCGGGGAGCCTTCTAAATGGGGTGGAGGTCTTGCTCTTACCAACCGGCCATGGGGGTTGCAATCAGTATTTTTCACTGGATTCTGGGGGAAATTCAAATGCAGGTCAAGAACCTGAAGCTCTCAGCTGTGGTCTAGGCCACAGAAGGAGGCCGGTGGCCCAACAGAACATTGAATCACAGCGCTCTGAGTGACAGGGACTTTTCTAAGGGCTGTGAGGTAGCATACTCCTGAGGAAGAAGTGCGCCCATGGAGAAAAGAATCGCGAGCCTCCTAAGGAAGCAATTTCCGGTAAGGAAGAAAACTGGCCCCTCTCTGTGCAGGTGGTGGACCCCGAGGCGTGGGTCTAGTCAGAAAGGGCGGGGTGCCAAAGCCCAGGAAGGGGCCACCCTGGAGAGGCTTCCTTTCCACCTGGGACTCTCAAGAGGGAGTTACAACGTGGCAGCTAATAGGGTCCAGGGCAGAGCCAGGCCCTGGGAACCCAGTGCCCTGAGGGTCCAGCCCCCCACATGCTCCAGAACCTGTAGAAAGTGAGGAGGCTTGGGGATCCTCTCCCTGGCATGATGGGCCAGACCCGAGGAAGGAGGACATCAAAGATGCGGCTGTGACACAGGCCCAGGCGACGCCAGCAAGCAGAGCTGCCGGGGCAAGCGGAACAGGAACAGAAGGCCCGCGGGCCCGCACGAGTCACAGCCCCTGGATGGACAGAGAAGGAGAGAGATGAGGGACCCCCTGCCTACAGGAGGCTGGAGAGAGCTAGGGAGACACAGGAAGGAAGACTAGCAGCAGGGGAAACTGGTTGTTTTAGAGTCTGGAGCTCCCTGGGCCATTTCGAAATAATGGCGCCATTGTTTTTTATTCTTAGTTTACAAACTGGGAAACTGAGGCTCAAAGAATAGATGGGATGTGGCCTTGTAACACAGAGATTGGAAGAAGTGGGCTTCAGCTCAGGGCTTCTAACTCTTTCGGTGCTCCTTCTGTGGAATTCTCAGAAAATGACAGTGGCAGGAGAGCAGCCCTGAGATTCCCCTGGAACCTGGGCCATTCTTCTGGGGTTCATTCACTGCCCCGGAAGACAGCAGCTGCTCCAATTTACAGTCCTTGAAACACGTTCCCAAATTTCTCTCCCATTTGCCCTCTGCTGAGGATGCCAGGGGGACTCGGAGATGGCACCGTCCATTGTCAAACAGGAACTTCTGGCCAATAGTTCCCTCCTCGTGTAGTGACTTCGGTCCTGGTTTCTTGACACAGCTACACTTTTTTCCAACGTAAGCTCCCCGAAGCCAGTGATCAACGGGGCAGATACCGCACTTTTCCTCCTTAGACCTGCCCGCCACAGATACTTTTCCTGGAATGGGGAGGAAGGGATTCTAAAAGCAAGCCTTATCTTTTTTCTTTGTTAATCTTTTTAAATAGACATTTAATTTCCGTGTCATAACATTTACCCTTTAAAGTGTTCAGTGGTTTTTGGTATGTTAACAAAGGTGTAAATCCATCATTACCGTCTAATTCCAAAACATTTTCATCTTCCCCCTCGAAGGAAACCCCAAGACCATTAGTGGTCAATGTCTTTCTCCACCTTCCCCCAGTTCCAGGCAATGGATTTGCCTATTCTGCACATTTCATAAAAGGAATCATCATGTACAACATGTGGGTTTTGGAGGGCTAGCTTCTTTCACTTAGCCCAATGTGTCTCAGGCTCATCCATGTTGTAGCACGTGTCAGTGGTGCTAAATAGGATTTCATTGTATGGACGTACCACAGGCTGTTTATCCATTCACCAGGTGGTTGATATTGAATTTGTCCCGCTTCTTGGCTATCGTTAATTAATGCTGCTGTAAACATTCATCTGCATGTTTTTGTATGGATGCTCTATTTTTAATTCTCAGGAGTGGAATTGCTGGGTCATAGAGTAACTTCACGTTTGACCCTCAGAGGAACTGCCAGATTGTTTTCCACAGCGGCTGCCCATTCTACGTTCCCCCCAGCCATGGACCAAGGTTCCGGTTTCTCCACAGCTTCCCCTAACACTTGGTATTGTCCATCTTTTGAGTACAGCCATTTTGGTGGAAGGCTAATACTTTCTGGAACCACAGTGTTTTCTGCATCCAAAAACATTTGGATTTTAGGGGTGCCTGGGTGGCTCAGTTTGTTGAGCGTCTGACTCTTGATTTCCACTTAGGTCATGATCTCAGAGTCGTGGAATCGGGCCCCATGTCGGGCTCTGTGCTTGGCTTGGAATCTGCTTGAGATTCTCCCTCTTCCTCTGGCCTCCCCACCTCAAATAAATAAATAAATAAATAAATAAATAAATAAATAAATAAAATCCTTAAAAAATATTTTGATTTTAGAAAATGGCGCCCTTATGTACAGGCCTTCATCCCTTATCACCAACATTTTTTTTCCCACTCTGGCTCGAAGGAAGAAAATTCCTCTGGCAGAAAAGTGCAGGGTGTCCTCTGTAGCCATGGGCAGGCCACCCTTGTCTCCTGCGTGGCCTTCTCAACAAGCAGAATTCACCCCCAGGGGTGAGCCACACGCATTCCTCAAAAGATGTGGGGATGGAACATTTTGCTTTCTACAGATATCAGTTCTGAAGGCCGTAATCCAGAAATGTTTCCGTCAGTGGTGGATCATCACGATATATGCAATATGTAACACTCAAAACCATTTCTATGTGTTAAGAATGAATTGGTTATTAGCCATGGAAATACCATTGTCCCAGCAATTGCTTAGAGCTAGCCATCTCACTCACACCTCACGTCTAGTTTATATCCACACCATCCCGGAGGAATAAGCTGTGGCCCAGAGGGTGTGGCCTGCTCAGGACCATAAAGCCACCGGCACTGGCTCATGGTGAAGCCAAGAGTAGCTCAGAGAAGGGTGTTCTTCCTCCTGGGGAAACTTGGGATTCTTGGGACCAGAAGGTCAATGCTGCAGTTAAGAGTGAGGATTATGCAGTCAGAATTGATGGAGGTCCCCCTCTCAGTGCTACCAGAGTCTGCTTGAGAGTGTGTTGTTTGATTTCTTTGAACCTCGGTTTCCCCATCTATAAAAGGGAGACCATGACAATACCTCCTTTATAGGACTGTTAAATGGGAACATTCACACCGACAGCTGGGCTGAATGCTAGGTCTGTGGTAAATGCTTGGGGATAACTGTTAGTTTGCTACTACTACTACTACTACTACTACTACTACTAGTACTACTATTATTATTAGAAGTGGTAGTATTAACCAGCCTATCTCCCCAACTCCACTTGAATTCCCTCTACACAATCCAATGCTCATTCAGATTCCGGCTACTCAAGAAGACGGAGGGCCACTTTTCCTAGACAGACATTCCATTTTCAGACAGAGCTAATTGTTGGAAATGTCTTCGTGTTGAGCAGAAATCTGCCTGTCTCCAGTGCTTTCCATGAGGAAAGGCAGTAAGGCTGCCAGGTTTAGCAGATAAAAATACAGAATACCCATGCAATATCTGGGACACACTTAAACTAAAAAATTATTTGTTGTTTATCTGAAATTCAAATTTAACCAGGTGTCCTGTATTTTGTCTGGCAAGCTTTAGTCAAACATCTGCGGGCGACATGGAACAAGTCTATTCACATCTTTTACTTGACAGACAGATTTCCTTCAATTCCTTCCGCCAAATCTCATACATCACATGGTTCTTGCTTTCCCACCCCCTCATCCCCCATTATCTTCTTTGGACTACATTGCTAGGCATCTTTCACAGCACACAAGGATAGCCCAAGAGGACAGAGTATGACCACCTCCCTTGTCCTAAACCATATACTTCTATTAACACATCCTTAGTTTTAATTTTTGAGCAGTCACATGGCACTTTTGACTCCTAATAAGCTAGTATCACCACCGAGCCAAGTGCAATGTCGATATGTCTGTGTGGCTGCCTTCACTGAGACCCAGGGTGGTGAGGACTGGCAACATTCAGGAATCCTGGTGTCCCGGGTAACAACAAAACCCCAAACCCTCACACTTCACCAGCACAATTCCAGAATACGCGTCAACCATGCACCACTACCTGAAATGAACCCGCCTCCGGGGGACCCTAGGGCTCCACCAGCAGGAAGGCAAGAAGTTCTTGAGTTAGAAGCCTGCCCACCTGTTTTCCTGCATCGAGAGGATGCTTTGCTGTTAGTGTCCTGAGGTAACAGGCCCCGGGCGGAGGAGTCGGTTTCGGGAGCTGGGAGAGCCTGGGGCGTAGACTGTCGGGGAGTGGACACACAGCTGGGCTGCGGGGTGGACCTGGGGCTGGCCTGCTGGGGGGTGGAGGCGGGGCTGGCCTGCTGGGTGGAGGCGGGGCTGGCCTGCTGGGGGGTGGAGGCGGGGCTGGCCTGCTGCGGGGTGGAGGCGGGGCTGCTGGCAGTGGAGGCGGGGCTGGGCTGCTGCGGGGTGGAGGCGGGGCTGGGCTGCTGCGCGGTGGACTCGGAGCTGGCGCGCTGGGAGGTAGAACCACCGCGCCTGGATTCCGACTTCTTCCTTTTGCCCTTTCTCATGGTGGGTTCCCTTCACCTAAACGTGGACCTACATGGAGCTGCCTAATCTTCCGGCTCCCTCCTGGAGGGGCCGTTTGCCCCTGCCCCGGGGGAAGGCTCTGGCCTCGGGAGGGACCCAAGCACCGCAGAGAACAGTCACCTCCACCCCTCCTGTGAGGTCACAAAAGCCAGGCTGGTTCCTATGGCAGGGCTCCGGAGACAGTCTTCTCTGCCCACGCCAGCCTGCTGTCCTCCCTCCTCCCCAGCGACCGGGATGGGTAGAAGGCCCTCAGGGGCCTGGGTCAGCCCGGCCACGGGGACGGCGACGTCCTGGACCCCCACGATGCTGCGACCAGAGCGCCTCCTTCAGGCGCCTCTCCGCCGGTGCGCTCCTGGGTCCCTAAGCGCTCTCTGTTTCGCTCTTAGACACCCTGACTCAGACGCTGGGCTCTGCCGCCGGTTTCCACAAACCCAAAACGAACTATTTCGCCATGCATTCTGTGAGTTTTAGGTAACTTTACTGAAGATCTGGGGGTCCGCGGGAGGTCCGCAGGCTTCTCCCATCTCAGCTGTTCCCTCCCCATTCAGAAGATCGTAAAGTAGCTTCTCCCTTCTTCCAAAACCTGCCCTCCCCACTGTGGGAAGGGGCTTGGGATCCCCAACTTGGATAGGAACCCCTGCTTGTGGCAAAATAATTTCCCGTATAAAACATCACAGTTGTTTGGAAAAGTACACTTTCTTTTAACTCAGTCGTGGCAACAATGGACTACCTCTCAAACCCCAAACTCCTAGGGTCAATTAGGGGATTATGAATATTTCTTGAAGGTAAAAATATGATTTTCCTTTCAGGACGGATGCAAAGAAAGCATTTTTAAAAAGACAAGCCTAAACTTCACGCTGTGACCGCAACACAGAATGTCTTCATCTTAAAGGACTCTACCTCTGCCATAAATGCATCGCTAGGTGGGTGAGAATTCAGCGGTGAACCCAACGCCCCTGGGGGGGTGGTAATGATGCTCCTGGCCAAGGATAGGGTTTAGGGCAGACATTGCTAGAGGGCACCTCCACGCAAGGCCAGACCCGATGTGAAATGTGAAATGGACAGAAAATATTTTAGGGATTCTAAAGCCTGAAAATGATTCTCTTTTTTGCAGAAGACAAACTGAGGTTTGGGGAAATTAATCACCTTCCAAGATCACACAGCTAGTTGGAAGCATTGACAGGGTGAAGTTCCCATTTCATTTCATGATTCCAGAAAGCAATAGGAAATCAGATCATGATACAGGTCTTAAAAATCAATGGGCTAAAAAAATCCCTTGAGTAAGAAAACTAAATTCTTTGGGGGGGGAGGGGGAAGGCACCAAAGATTAGAAGTGGAAGATTGCTCAGATCAATAAGGTTGAATTGGATTTGATTGACCATCAGCACAAGGAGGTTCAGGGAGCAGCTGAGGCTACAAGAAGGTGGTAATTCTCTAAAGTCAAGAGCAATGGATCCCTCTGGGGGAGTCAACTTAGAATCAGAGAGCTGGGAAACGACAGGTCAGGAACTCTCAAGGCATTTATCTCTGTAAAATTAGATTTTTAGACACCAGTGGGCTTTTGCCTGGGGCTTCAACCTGATTTAAATCAGGGGTTCTCAACCTCAGCTCTATTGACATTTGAGTCCAGATAAATCTGCTATTTGAGCCAGATAATTCTCCTGTGTTTGAGCTGGATAATTCTCCTGTGTATTGTAGGAAGTTTACCAGCAGCCCTGGCAGAGGCTCGGTCATAGATCCTGGTCGTAACTGCTCCCCCCTCCTGACCCTCCCCCCCGCCCTGCGTTGAGGCAACCAAAAATGTCTACAGACAATGCTAGATGCCTCCGGGGGGCGTGCATGCGTGTGTGTGTGTGTGTGTGTGTGTGTGTGTGTGTGAGTGTGTGAGACAAAATTGCCCCTGGTTGAGAACCACTGGTTTAAATGGATTAGATAAGGGGCCAACACACATGGGTAGTATTTCCTGGTAGAGATGAAAGAAATGTGTCATTTCACACCAAGGAGCCAAATGGCACAGAAAACAGGTCCCTGTTCCTGAGGACAGTGATGCAGGATACACAGAGGCTCAGGTTTCGGGAGGAGCAGAGAGGTTTTCTACGGCAGTGGAGAAAAATATACGTGGGTTCTTTCGTTAAGGGTGGTCCCAAGAAGCAGGGAGAGGGCCCTCGTGGAGCGAGAGGTTGGCCCAGAGGGATGAGGAAGAACGGCACTGTGATACTTTGCTAGAAGGTCCTCCTGGGCCCTGCTGCCTTCCAACTGGGGCGCAAGTTCCCGGCTGGAATCTGACTTCTCCCTAACACAGTCACAGACCAGCGTCCCAGGTTCACCAACCACCTCTCTGCTACCTTGTCCGGTTCCTGCCAGCCGTGCATCTGGAGGCTTTCTTTCCTCCATCTGCGAAAGCCCTTCCCCTCTCTCAGCCCTCCACCAGCCCGTCAAGACACCTCCCATCATCGGGTTCCACCTCAAGTGGACCCATCTCCCCGAGGTCCCCAACTGGAAATGGCCCCTCCCTCCCCGAGCCCCAGATCACATACTGCGTGGTGTTAGTGATGGGTCTCCTGTGTTCCCTCGAGTTCCCTACTCCCAGGCTGTGAATACCCTGGAGGGCCCGAGTCCAGAGAAGAGGCTCAACACAAGCTTCTCGAAGGTGAGGGTAGGAGGACAGAGAACGCGGGAAACCACTGAAGGCAGGGTGAGCATGGGAGGTGGGGGCCAAGGCACCCCACAGACTGCATCACTAAGGGGTTACTTCCCAAAGATGGGCTGGGGTTCTCAGTCCCCAGGCAAGGGGCTCTCCTACTTGACCCAGCAGCCACGGGGCAGCCATGGGGCAATGTCGTGCACTTTTTGGCAGAATGAGAAGATGGAGTCTAAGTGGAGGCCAAGTCAGGATAAGGTTCTGAGGGTGTGAAAATCCACACCCGGTGCTTCCGGCCCTCTGGCTGCTTCCAGGGCACCAAGAGCAAGGGTGTCGCCATTTGCCCCAAAGCTCCCATCTTATGGCTGGATGACACCTCAGACGCCAGCTGGCCCTTGGCCAGCTATCAGGCATGGGAGCTAGTCCTCCCAGGGGACAATGTGCTCTGGTCGCCAGTAGGAGAGTGGCCCCGCTTTGAGTGACTGGGCACTAGAAATCCCCGCCCCGGGTGCTTCCTTCCCTGCTGCCTCTGGCCTCTGGAGGGGACTTCGTGAGACAGAGGGGACCTGGTGCTCATTCCAGAGCCCAGTGTCCAAGGCCCTGGACCCTCCAGGGCCACAGGCCTGGATTCCTTGGTAGGCACGCTCTCAGTAGTGGAGCAGGAGTTCTGACCCATCACTTCTTCCAGACCTTGGCTGTGAGGAGAGCACGTGAGAAGCCCTTAGGACAGTGCCTGCTGCACACCAGGCAGGTTTTTCTTGTAAATTATGCTTCCCTTGGAGGAGAAGCCTCCAGAACCAAGGAAGGAATAAGTGGATGTGGAGAGGACGCGGTGGGCTTGGGTCCTACAAACTCCCAAATCTATATCTTGCAAAAGTGTGATTCAGAGTGCAGGGCAAGGGCGAGGGAAGGGGGCTGGGTGGATGAGTGGTAAGTGTTTAACTACAAATTAAAGAAATGTGAACACTTTCGACCAGAGAGTGCTCCAGTGAGCACACCTGGGCTGAGAAATCTAATTAATCTCCACCCAAACCGGTGCTAAGCGGAGGCGCTCAGAGAAGGTCTGTGACATGGGGGATGTGTCCACCTCCCCGGACCAGGACCACACTCCCTCCGTCCTTGCAGTTCCCGCCCCCACCCCCCGCCCGCTTTCGGGCCCCTCACCATCCGTCTGGGTCTCCTGATCCACGAGGGGAACGCAGCCCCGCGCCTTGGCCTTGTGCCCGGGACTGGCGGCGGGCTGGACGTCCAGGGCGCAGTCGGAGCGGCTGGGGCTGAACACGGCCGTGTGCACCTCCACCGAGGGGCTGTGCGGCGCGAAGGCGCTGCAGAGCAGGGTCTCCATGCGGCGGCGCGCCTCGGCCTCCTCTTCGGGCCGCGGCTGCACGATGATCCCGACCAGCGCGGCGGGCGGCTGGCGGTGCCGCGCGTGCACCTGCTGCAGGAGCAGCTGCAGCCGCGACAGGTTGGAGCTCAGCGCCGACGCGCGGCACAGCATCAGGAGCAGCCGGGCGCTGCGCTGGGGCGCCGGGCAGGGAGGCCAGCCTCCCGACGCCCGCTCCGCCGCCCCCCCGCCGCAGGGGGTCTCAGACCCAGCGGGAGCCGCGACGTGCTCGCTCGGGTCCGCAGCCTTGCACCTGTCGCACGGCCTCTCCCGGTCGCAGCGCCTGGACTTGGCGGCCGGGCAGTCGGCGCCGTCCAACCAGCCGTCGCCGGGACGCTTGCGCCGCCGTGTGGCGCCGCTGCTGTGGCAGCTCGCGGCTCCGGCGGACGAGGGCCCGGCGCAGTGATCGTCGGGGGCCTGCTCCAGAACGTCCTGCACGGTCAGGCAGTCCTCGTCCTGCCTCCAGAGCTCGCCGAACAGCAGTATCTGGCCGTGGCCCTCGAGGGGCTGGGCCTGAGCCTGTTGCTGCGACTCGGCCTTCCGGTCCTGCGGGGCCCTGCAAGGCCCGGCCCCAGGCTCCATGCCCTGTCCCGGCTCTCTTGCCCCTCTGGGCCCGGGCGCCCGTTGGCCACGGGACAAGCCGCCCTTCCCTGGAGCATGTCACAATACCCCTGCGCCCTACCTCCTCCTGTCCTGACCCAGGGCCTCCGCCCTCTATTTTTTGGAAATCTTCCAACATAGGGAAGTCGCTGCTGCGCACCGCGGCAACGCCAGCTGTGTTCAGTTTCTCTTGTCATTTTGTGTCTTCGAGGTCAAAAGGGCAAATCCTTGTATCTCTGGAATGGACCATTATGCCCAAGCCTCCAAGTAAAACAGATTTTCGTGCACCTCACAGATACTTAAAAAACAGTGCGGGGGGAGGGGGAGGCAGTGAACCCGCGTCCTCACTGCACCTGGGACATCAGAAAAGCAATGAGGAACAGAGACCGGTTCTGGGCCGCTGAGCCTGGGAGGCAGACCCTACGCGGGCTCAGCCTGGCTGCCCTCTGGACGATCTGGGAGCCAGGGTCCTGTTTCTAGCCTGAACTGCTAGGGGGCTGCAGGAGATGGTTCAGGGTCCCCTCCGGTCTTCTATGGGCATGTATTTGAAAAATCCAGTCTTTTCCTCCTGTATTTCTCCTTCGCTCCTCACACAGAACTGTCCTCGGACATTTCTGGTTACCAAATGTGTGTGTATTTTCCCCACACTGGGCAATCCTGTGACACCAGCTGGGAGTCCTACAGTTTAACTCAGTTCTGACACTGTCTTCCTAGGGATAGCATCAGATCCCACAGATCCAGGGTGGTGTCCCACAAGACTGCCCCCCACCTTTAGATGCCAATTGTAAGTCCAGGTTGTTACCCCTGCTTCTGAGCAATTGGCTGTAAATCTGAGATTCCCACAGTCTCCCTCTCAGGTTCAATTGATTTGCCAGAAATGGCCCACAGAACTCAGGGAAACAGTTTACTTACTGTTGACCAGTCTATTATAAAAGGGGCACCCGGGTGGCTCAATCGGTTAAGCGTCTGCCTTCAGCTCAGGTCATGATCCCAGGATCCTGGGATCGAGTCTCGCTTGGGGCTCCCTGCTCAGTGAGAATCTGCTTCTCCTTCTCCTTCTGAGCCTCCCCCTGCTTGCGTGCACACGCGGTCTCTCTCACTCTCAAATAAATAAAATCTTTGAAAAAAAATTAAAAAGGATGTAGAAGACACAGATAAACGTTCAGAGGGAGGAGATGCACAGGGCAAGGTGTGTGGGAAGGGGCGCAGTGTGTACCACTTCTGGGCCCGCCACTCTCCCTGAATATCCACGTGTTCACCAGTCTGAGAGCTCTCGGAACCCCAACACTATTGGGATTTTATGGAGGCTTTGTCATGTAGGCACGATCGAGTATTAGCTCCATCTCCAGCCTTGTGCCCTTCTCTGGAAGATGGGGGATGGTGCTGAAAATCCTAAACTTGTAATCATGGCTCGGTCTTTCTGGTGACCAGCCCCCATCCAGGAGCCCACGAAGAGTCACCTCATTAGAACAAAAGCCCCTCTCATCACCCAGGAAATTCCACCAGATTTAGGATCTCCACATCGGGGAGACAAGGCCAGGGACCAAATATTAGAACAAAAAATGCTCCTAATGCTCTTATCACTTAAGAAATTACAAGGGTTTCAGGAACTAGAGGCAGAGACCGGTAGGTACCTCACAGGGCACCAAAGTGCCAGAAAGATCTTTAGCAAAACCAAAACAAAAAGGCATGAAACACCTTATCTGCCCAAGGGAGGTGGGAGAGCCACAGTGACTGGAATTCAAGGCTAGGGAAAAATTTTTCCCTTTGTTAATTTTTTTTAAGCGAGTTTTATTAGGTTGCTTAAAATTATTATTATTATTTAAGATTTTATTAATTTATTTGACAGAGAGAGATCACAAGTAGGCAGAGAGACAGGCAGAGAGAGAGGGGGAAGCAGGCTCCCCGCTGAGCAGAGAGCCCGATGCGGGGCTTGATCCCAGGACCCTGCGATCATGACCCGACCCGAAGGCAGAGGCTTCAACCCACTGAGCCACCCAGGTGCCCCAGGTTGCTTAAAATTATTTTTAAAAATACAAAAATTAATGACTCTGAGCCAGAAATCCCCCAGGTGGGATCCTGCTGAAAGCTGCAGGACCCCTTGGGCCAGGGAATTGGGGAAGACGGGGTAAAGGCAGATCCCCACAGCTTTGCAGAAGCAGCGTGGACAGTTTTGGGGGACTCTTTCCTTGTCCTTTTTCAGCCTTGGACCAGAGACTCATCTCACCTTCCATATGGATAGTGTTGGTAAGAATACTTCCGGCCCCTCCCCCTTCCCCAGCAAATCTGAAAGGTCAGAGTCAGGGGCTCATGGGTGACCTTTCCCTAGGGTGCTGGGTCACTGTGTTATAAACTGATACTAGTTTCATCCAGGATGAATCAGACCTGCACCCTGGCCACACAGGTGTCTGTTCACCTTTTCACAGGGAGACCTGAGTGTCGGAGTCTTTCTTTCTTTCTTTCTTTTTTTCTTTCTTTCTTTCTTTCTTTCTTTCTTTCTTTCTTTCTTTCTTTCTTTCTTTCTTTCTGATTTTATTTGAGAGAGTGAGCACAAGTGCGGGGGTCGGGGGGAAGGGTAGCAGGAAAGGGAGAAGCAGACTCCCCACTTAGCAGGGCGCCCATAGGGCTTGATCCCAGGACCCTGAGATCATGACCTGAGCCCAAAGCAGACGCTTAACCGACTGAGCCACCCAGGTGCCCCTGAGTGTGAGGGTGGGAGGCTTAAGATTTGTGTTACTGTGCGAGGAAGGAGACCCTGCCTGGCTTCACCTGAACTTTGTCTTTTTTTTTTTAAGATTTTTT
Source organism: Nasua narica (assembly GCA_028533885.1). NCBI lineage: Eukaryota > Metazoa > Chordata > Mammalia > Carnivora > Procyonidae > Nasua > Nasua narica. Next base: position 166,809,357 of record CM052810.1, on the reverse strand, counting down.
TTTTTAAAGATTTTATTTATTTATTAGAGAGAGAGAGAGACTGAGAATGAGAGGGGAGAAGGTCAGAGGGAGAAGCAAACTTCCCACAGAGCTGGGAGTCCGATATGGGACTAGATCCCGGGACTCCAGGATCATGACCTGAGCCGAAGGCAGTAGCTTAACCAACTGAGCCACCCAGGCGCCCTTTTTTTAAGATTTTTAAAAAAGATTTTATTTCTGGGGTGCCTGGGTGGCTCAGTTGTTAAGCGTCGGCTCGGGTCATGATCCCAGGGTCCTGGGTTCGAGCCCCACATTGGGCTCCCTGCTCAGCGAGAAGCCTGCTTCTCCCTCTCCCACTCCCCCTGCTTGTGTTCCCTCTCTTGCTGTGTCTCTCTCTGTCAAATAAATAAAATCTTAAAAAAAAGATTTTATTTCTTTATTTGAAATAGAGAGAGAGCGAGAGCCAGACAGCATGAACAGGAGGAGGGGGGAGGAAAGAAGCAGACTCCCCGCTGAGCAGGGAGCCTGACATGGGGCTCCATCCCAGGACCCCGAGATCATGACCTGAGCCGAAGGCAGTCGCTTAACCCACTGAGCCACCCAGGCACCCTTTGACCTGAACTTTCTAAACCCGCTTTTATCAAGTTCTGAACTGGGGAGAACCAGTTAGGAAGGACTAGAGGTCCCAGGCTCCCAAAACATAGATTGGAACCGAACTGCTTCCTTCTCCGGCTCCAACCTGCTCGACTGCGGGTGAAGGCAGCCCAAGGCTGCTGCGGGCCGGGAGACGCTGTGTTCCTTACCCTCAGTTCACTGAGTCAGTTACCCGAGGACCCTCGTATTTCACTGTCGGACATGGTGGGCTGTCCTTCATCAGAAGGTTGAGACTGAGGTGCTGCTGACAAAGGGTCCCACATGGGCCACGCCCCTGGGCACAGTGAAGACGCAGCGTGGGGATGGGAGCAGGAAGGTGGCCGGGCTACCAGCTTCAGCATGACCTTAGGAGGAGGAGGGGGAGGCTGGAGCCCAGGCAGCCCTAACAGTCCTTTGGGGGCCTTTTTCCCCCCTCTGGAAGGGGAGAGACTTACCGCAGAAATGGCCCTAGAGGCAGGGCCTGGATGAATTCTAAGACTCCTTAGCAAACACTCTGGGGGGGGGGGGGGCGGGCAGCAGAATACATCACTCCCAAATGTGTGCGTTGACATGTGGATTATTTGAGCGGAAGGCAAGCAAGACCCAAAAGGCTCAGGAAAAGCCTTTTCCCTCTCCTTTCACTGCCTAGAAGAATTTAGATAGGGGCCTGACCCAGAAAGAGAGCTATTACCAGATATATATTTTTTTAAATCAGAGAAACTTACGTGCATGGCAAAGCCAACACCCGACAGCTGCTCTTCTCATCTTCCTGGGACTTGTCCTCCTCCCTTCGGGGAGCCCCAGGCCCCTTGTCCCCTTCCTCAGCTCAGGACAGCATGCGAGCTTCAGTTGTCCCACTGCCTTTGAGTCTCCTATTTTTAAGGGGCTCCCATATGTACAAAATTAAATTTGTTTTTCTCCTGTTACTCTGTTTTATGTCAATTTAATTTTTAGACCAACTAAAGAACCCAGAAGGGAAGAAGGGAACATATTTCCTCCTCAACAACTTTGAACTCCTTCGTGGTTCATCTAAGTTGATGTAACAGAGATCCGAGGATGTATTGGCTTAGAAATGACATTTTTTTTTCCTTCTGAGGTCAGCCATCCAGGGGTGGTGGAGAGGCTCTGCCCCCTTCTGCAGGTGGCTTCCTTTCCTGCCTCCAGGGTAGCTGTCACAGGACTCTTCAGCTCCCAGACAGAGGATACAAAGACGGGAGGGAAAGGTAGGTCCTTTCTAGGGCGTGATTCGGGAGTTGGGTGCATGGATTCCGCTCCTATTCCATTGGCCAGAACTAGCTACGTGACCACCTTGCCTGTTGGAGGGCCTGGGTCTTGTGGCCTCTGGCCAGGCACCCAGTTAATCCTTCTATTACAAAAAGGAAGAAAGGGCAAGCAGATATTGAGGGATGTTTAACAGACTCCCCTTTGCATCTAGTAATAATTGCCCCCATTAACTGAGGTCCTTCCGTGTGCTGGGTGTACACATATATTATCTTTACTGCAACCCAGCAATGGGTAGGGCACTGTGTCCAAGTTCTAGATCCAAAAACCCAGGCTCAGAGGGGTTAAGTAAGTTGGCCAAATTCAATCAGCTAGGGAGTGGTAGGTCTGGGATCTAAACCCAGGTCTGACTGGCCACAGATGGCTGGGATGTAGGAAGGAACAGCATCCTGAGGCTGAGATGGGGCTAACCCTACATCATTCTGGCTTCTGGAAGCTAATCCTGACATAGGGCGTGGGGAGAGAGGGAGGGAAGGGGAAGGCTGGGTGAGGAAGGGGGAGAGGGAATCACCCAGCACAAGCACCCTCTCCCCCCACTTGTTTTAGGCTCTCAGTTAAAGCCTTCTGGGCACAGAGTTTTAAGGGCACAGTGAGAAAAGATTGGTTCTCACTAAATGACTAACCTTTCCTTCCTTCGTTTGAAGGTGAGTAACTTTATGACTGAAATATTTATAAAATAAAATGTTTTCATAATGGAAATTGAGAAGAAAGAATTTGCTATTTCAAATCCCATAAAAAGCTCTTATTGTCGACTGTGAAAAGTCAAAAAGGTCCTGCTCAGATATGAGGTTGAACCCACAGGTTTGTAAACAAGTGTGAGAGGTGTGTGACTGGCCTTGCATCTGTGTGGGTCACTTGCCCTTGCGTTTGGTTGCCTTATGGGGGTTCCCAATAAAATTTCATTTGAGGAAAGGACTCTGCAGATAATGCTTGGAAACTTCCGAACTAGATCGAATAGAATAACGTTGTGCTTGATTCTTATTTATTTTGAAAAATCACTTAATTATTTTAAATAGGTAATACAGATTACCTATTTTGAAAAATAGGTAGGCTAGATTGAAAAAAAAAACAAACAACACATTGTAGCTTCTGTTTGGCTCTCTTGGATTGCTGTCTCTAGGGGAGCCAGCTGCCACATTGTGAGGACCCTCATACAGCCCCGTGGAGGGGTCCACATGCGAGGAACTGTGAGGCCTCCTGCCAACAGCCTCAGAGGAGGCCATCTTGTGAGGAACTTCGAGGCCTCCTGCCAACAGCCACAGAGGAGGCCATCTTGGAAGCTTCCCACTCTAGGCAGCCTTTCAGATGAAACCGGACCCTTGACTGATACTTTGTGAAAGACCCACACTAGACTACTCAGCTAAGCTGCTCACTAATTCCCAACCCTCAGAAGGGTGTAAGATAATATTGTTTTATGCCGCTAAGTTTTGGGGTGATTTGTTACACGGCAATGGATGACTCATACAATTGCCATCCCTGAGCCCCACCCCAACCTTCATGGGAATTCCACTTTATAGAGAAATGGAGTTGCCAATAGACACGTGTAAAAGTGCCCCACATCATCAGGTGTCAGGGAAATACAAATTAAAGCCACAACGAGATACCACCTCACACCGGTCAGAATGATCAAAATTAAGCCAGGACACAACAAATATTGGTGAGGATGAGGGGAAAGGGGAGCCCTCTTACACTGTTGGTGGGAATGCAAACTGATGCGACCACTCTGGAAAGCAGTTTGGAGGTTCCTCAGAAAATTAAAAATAGAGCTACCTTATGACCCAGCAATTACGCAACTAGGTATTTATCCAAAGGATACAATTGTAGTGATCCGAAGAGGCATATGCACCTGAATGTTTATAGCAGCAATGTCCACAAGAGCCAAACTGTGGAAAGAGCCCATATGTCCATCAGCAGGTGAATGGATAAAAAAAGTGATTATATATATATGCATATATGTATATTTCATATTTCATGTATATATGAAATGGAATATTATTCGGCCATCAGAAAATGAAAACTTGCCATTTGCAACGACATGGATGGAACTAGAGGGTATTATGCTGAGTGAAATAAGTCAATCAGAGAAAGACAATTATGATCTCATTCAAATGTGGAATTTAAGAAAACAGAGGAGCATAGGGAAATGGAGGGAAAAATGAGAGAGGGAGACAAACCATGAGAGACTCTCAACTCTAGGAAACAAACAGGGTTGCTGGAGGAGAGGGGGATGGGAGGATGGGGTAAGTGGGTGATGGGCATTGAGGAAGGCACATGATGTAATGAGCACTGGGTGTTACATGCATCTGATGAATCCCTAACCTCTACCTCTGAAACTAATAAAACACTATACATCAATGAACCGAATCAAAAAAAAAAGAAAAAGAAAGAAAGAAAAGAAAAAAGAAAGGGAGTCTTGGAAGTCATATAGTTAGTCTAGGTCACGATGGGCAGCATAATGGTCCCCCTAAGGTGCTGTCCACATCCTAATCCCTGTAACCTGTGACTTTGTTAGGTTACCTAGCAAAAGTGAATTAAAGTTTCAGATGGAATCTTGGTTGTTAGGCCCTCACTTTAAAATGGGGAGATTATTTTGGATTATCCAGGGAGGCACAATATAATTGAAAAGTCCTAAAAGGGAGGCAGAAGGGATGAGTCAGAGGGAAATGTGACTCTAGTCTGCTAAGTGTTGACTTTAAGGATGGAGGAGTGAGGCCATGTGCCAAGGAATGTGGGGTGCATGTAGTGGCTGGAAAAGGCAAGGGAACGGTCTTAGTCATCTTGGGCTGCTATAACAAAATATCACACACTGGGGGTGCTTATAAATGACAAAATGTATTTCTCATCGTTCTGGAGGCTGGGAAGTTCAAATCAAGGCACCAGCAGATTTAGTTTCTAGGGAGAACCCATTTCCTGGTTCGGGGATAGTCATCATCTAGCCGTGTCCTCACCTGGTGGAAGGGGTAGGGGAGCTCCCTGCGGTCCCTTTCATAAGAGCACGCATCCCATCCACCGAAAGACCTACCCCCCTCCAGCGGCCCCACCTCCAAATACCATCACACTTGGGGTTGGGATCTCAACACGTGAATTTTCGAGGACCACAAGCATTCAGTCTACGAGAGAAATGGATTCTCCCCTGAACTTTCAGAAAGGAATACAGCACTACCAACAACTGCGTTTTAGTCCAGTGAGAGCTGGGTCCGACTTCCACCCTACAGAACTGTGAGATAGCAAATTTGTGTTGTTTTAAGATGCTAAGCGTGTGGTCATTTCCAGCAATAAGAAACTACTAGGAAGTCCCATAGCCAGAAGAGGGCAGAGCAGGGATCCAAGTCTGGACTCTCTCACAGGAAGCTCACCCAGACATTGGACGGACGTCCCTTTCCTGCTGCAGAAGGAGCTCTCAAAGCTACTGGCGGAGTTACCTGAGCCGGAAGTGTAGGAGCTGTGTTATTGTGGGGAGAGGCCTGGTAGGCTACTCTGGCTGCTCAGGAACCTGTGGTTAGAACGCAGGTCAGATCTGTTCAATTAATTCGACAAGGAAGCCATTAAGCGGATGTGTCTCCAGTGCTGTCGCAGCCTATGTCAGCAAACCAAAATCTAAGCCCGTAAATGCCTCAGGGTTAAGAAATCAAAATCCTAAGGACAACCAATCACGAACAGCCAACGAGGCTTTCAACTACACTCAATCAAACAACTTCCTTTCTCTGCTTCTGCGCTTTCTCTGTCTTCCCGATGGCTCTGACTAGCTAAATGCCCCTAACCATTTCCGGTTTAGTGCTGCCCAAAGTGAGTTGATTCTTTTGCTCAAACGCTTAACACTTTTTTAAAAAGATTGTATTTATTTATTTGACAGAGAGACACAATGAGAGAGGGAACACAAGCAGGGGGAGTGGGAGAGGGAGAAGCAGGCTTCCCATAGAGCAGGGAGCCCAATGCGGGGCTTGATTCCAGGACCCTGGGATCATGACCTGAGCCGAAGGCAGACACTTAACGACTGAGCCACCCAGGTGCCCCAATGCCTAACATTTTTAAGACGCCTCAGTTTAGGGACGCCTGGGTGGCTCGGTTGGTTGGGCGACTGCCTTCAGCTCAGGTCATGATCCCAGAATCTCGGGATCGAGTCTCACATCGGGCTCCCAGCTCCATGAGGAGTCTGCTTCTCCCTCTGACCCTCTCCCCTCTCCTGCTCTCTCTCACTCACTCTCTCTCTCTCAGATAAATAAGTAAAATCTTTAAAAAAAAAAAAAGATGCCTCAGTTTGTCTTATAACAAATCCTAACAGCCTTGCATGATCTCCCCCGGAATGGACAGTCACACTCCTTCCTCCCGTGGGAAAGCATCTGAAATTGGCTCCTTGGGTCAACACATTTTTTGAGTGCCTGTGATGCGCAAGCGTGAAGTGTATTCTATCAGGATATGGTGGTGACCCTGACGGTCCTGGAAACTTCTTGCCCACCTGCAGGTGGCCGTCTCATGAGGCTAATCATCCCAGTAACCCTACCATGATTGCCAGCCCCACTCTGCAGGGACGCTGCCGCCGAGCAGCTCCAGGCTGTGTCCGAGGCCCTGGGACTGTAGCAGGGAGGGTCAGACCCCAGATCTAATTCCTGAGCCGGAGCCCTAGTGTTTCTCTGAGGAAGGGCGCTCTTGTTACCTGTGTTGCAGTATTCAGACTGGTTCCTACAGCAAGGGCAGAGAAGAGCGAGCCCAATGGTGAATTCCTCGGAGCCAGAGAAGGGCCAGGGCAGTCAGGACCTTGACATAAAGGGATCAGGACACTATAATCATGTCCAGATGTCTAAGAGTCTTCTAGTACGTTGGCGTGGAAAACTAGGCTATAAGAGAACATTGGATGCTATTAAAAGAGGTTCACGGGATGTGGCTAAATAGAAAAATGAGGTTGTAGAACAGTCTACCTTATGAGCGCCTCTCCGCTTTTTGGGTAAAAAATGTACATACAGGGATTTTTAAAAAGCTGCATAAATACACTTCCATGTGTTAACTTGAGTGTAACTAGGTTATGGATATAGAGGTGCTGGCTTTCGCAAAAAAAAAAAAAAATAGGACATCCCGTTAAATTTGCATTTCAGATAAACTGCGAATAATTTTTTAGAACAAGTAAGTCCCACGTAATTATTCATTGTTTATACGAAATCCAAATTTAACGATATGAAATCCAAATTTAACGGATGTTGTTTTTGTTTTTGTTTTTAATCCAGCAACTGTCTATGTGGGATTTTGTTTACCAGTGCTTTTTATGATGAATATATACTACTCTTGAAATAAAAAGGGGGACTCATTGGGGTACATATAGCCCTTCTTTTCACTACATCTGTATCTTTGGGGTAAATACCCAGTAGTGCAATTGCAGGGTCGTAGGGTAGCTCTGTTTTTAATTTTTTCTTAAAGATTTTATTTATTTGACAGAGAGAGACACAGCAAGAGAGGGAACACAAACAGGGGGAATCAGAGAGGGGGAAGCAGGCCTCCCGTGGAGCAGGGAGCCCTGTGTGGGGATCTATCCCAGGACCCTGGGATCATGACCTGAGCTGAAGGCAGACGCTTAACTGAGCCACCCAGGCGCCCCCGGTTTTTAATTTCTTAAGGAATCTCCACACTGTTTTCCAAAGTGGCTGCACCAACTTGAATTCCTACCAACAATGTAAGAGGGTTCCCCTTTCTCCACATCCTCTCCAACAATTGTTGTTTCCTGTCTTTTTTTTTTAAGATTTTATTTATTTATTTGACACAGAGAGAGAGATCACAAGCAGGCAGAGAGTGAAGGGGAAGCAGGCTCCCTGCTGAGCAGAGAGGCTCGATCCCAGGACCCTGAGATCAGGACCTGAGCTGAAGGCAGAGGCTTTAACCCACTAGGCCACCCAGATACCCCTGTGTTTCCTGTCCTGTTGATTTTGGCCATTCTAACTGGTGTAAATGGTATCTCAATGTGGTTTTGATTTGAATTTCCCTGATGGCTATGATGATGAACATTTTTTCATGTGTCTGTTAGCCGCTTGTATGTCTTTGGAGAAGTGTTTGTTCATGTCTTCTGCCCATTTTTTGACGTGATTATGTTTTTTGGGTGTTGAGTTTGAGGAGTTCTTTATAGATCTTGGATATCCGCCCTTTTTCTGTAGTATCATTTGCAAATATCTTCTCCCATTCTGTGGGTTGTTTCTTGGTTTTGTTGACGGTTTCCTTTGCTGTGTAGAAGCTTTTTATCTTGATGAAGTCCCAAACCATTGCTTTGGTTTCCTTTGCCTCTGGAGACATGTCTTGAAAGAAGTTGCTGTGGCTGATATCGAAGAGGTTACTGCCTGTAGCACGGTTCATAGCAACAATGGCCACAATTGCCAAACTGTAGAAAGAGGCAAGATGCCCTTCAACAGACAAATGGATGAGGATATGGTCCATACATACAATGGAATATTATGCCTCCATCAGAAAGGATGAATACCCAACTTTTGTATCAACATGGACGGGTCTGGAGGAGATTATGCTGAGTGAAATAAGTCAAGTAGAGAAAGTCAATTATCATATGGTTTCACTTACTTGTGGAGCATTAGGAATAGCATGGAGGACATTAGGAGAAGGAACGGAAAAGTGAATTGGGGGAAATCAGAGAGGGAGCCGAACCATGAGAGACTGTGGACTTTGAGAAACAAACCGAGGATTTTGGAGGGGGTGGATGGGTGAGCCTGGTGGTGGGTATTGAGGAGGGCACGGATTACATGGAGCACAGGGTGTAGTGTATAAACAATGAATCTTGGAACGCTGAAAAATAAAAATAAAAAATAATAAGAAATATAAAGGGGAGAATGAAGCGGAGTCCTGCTCCGATAAGAAGGGTTAATTACAGAGGTGTGCACGGGGGATTCCTTGATTCGCAGGCCGAGTCACCCGCAGTATAAACTGCCCTCCCACACAGGGGCCCTGACCTGCATGATTCTCCCCACCCCGCCCCCCGCGGCTGAGCGACGCTGACCACCAGGTGGCGCTGCGGGGCTGCGGTCCAAAAGAGAGCGGGGAGAAGGAAAGATCAACAGTGTCTCCTCTTGGATCGGTGTGGCTTTTGGTCCAGGTGGCCCTGAGGAGTCCCCAGCAGCAGGGCTAGGGGTTCAGGAAGAGCTAGGTGCAGAGTTGGAGCTCTGTCTCCAAAGAACCCCCCTCGCCCGCTCCCGTCCACCCCCCACCCCCCACCCCCAACTTCTGTCCACGGTGGATGAGTCCGTGGGCGGAACCGAGAGGCAGCCACCTCCCCCTCCTGAGTGTCCTATTCCCTTTCCTCCAACTCCACCAAAGCTATCTCCTCAATGACTCAGCTCAAATACTTCCGGGGACTCAGTCCTTGCCTTGGGGTGGAGGGCAAGGACTAATCTTGCTTCCTGCTGCTCCGGGCTGGCAGTGATGCAGTAGGGAGGGAGGAACAGGAGGAGGGGGCAGGGAGAGGCACCCGGGCACAGCCACCAACCCTTGATTCCATCTAGAGGGAAGATTTTGGGGAGAATGTAATTCTGGGAGCTGCCTGGCTGGAAAGAGAAAGGTCCAGGAATAGGAGTTCAGGTACCTGGACATCTTTGGCTAGAACAGGGCAGGGGAGAGCCTCAGGGTCAGCCCCGCCTGGAAGGGAGAGGCAGAGAGGAAAGGGAGAACCAGAATCCTCAGCGACCTGCAGAAGGCCTTGGCGGAGCAGGTGTTGGGGAGCGTGATGGTTAATTTTATGTGTCGACTTGGCACCTATATGTTTAGTCAAATATTAATCTAGATGTTTTAAGGTATGTATTTTTTAGATAGGCTTAACATTTAAACGAGTAGACTTGGGTAAAGCAGACTACTAGCGGTAATGTGGGTGGGCCTCACCCAATCAGCTGAAGGCCTTAAGACTGACCTCCCTCTGGAGAGGGGGAATTTGCCAGCAGAATACCTTTGGACTTAAACGGCAGCATCGCCTCTTCCCTGGGTGATGGGAACTTACCCTGCAGATGTTGGATTTGCCAGCTTCCAGAATCATGTAAGCTAATCCCTTAAAACAAATCTCTGTCTCCCTCTCCCCATCCTGTTGGTTCTGTTTCTCTGGAAAACGCTGACTGACACAGGGAGCCCCAGGGCCCTGATGGAGATTGGCCGACCTGAGAATTCTCTGGGACGGTCAGCATGGGATGAGTATCTACTATGTGTTGAATTCTGTGTCAGCCACCGGGCATCGTGACTCTCTGGAAAGTCACTGGACCTGGGCAATGAGGTGAGGAGAAAGCCCTCGTCCCAGAATTCCTCTTGGTGGGAACAATCTCTGCTTGGGAAAATATCTTAGAGTCACTCGGATTAGTGAGAGCCACAGGCGTGAGAATCTTCTCCCTTCCTCCCTACTTTGCCTCAGTGACTTTACCCAGCACCTGCTCTGCCCAGCCTTGCACAGAATGTTCTTTGACCCATTTAAGGGGGGGACATTAGAGGCCTTCCTTCTGCCCTCAGGGGGTTTGGGTCAGGGTCATGAGAAGAATAATATATAGGAATTGCCATGCACAAGCTCACAAAGTAGGAAAGCCAACTGTGAAATCTGGAGAAGAAAAAAGAGAAAAATCCCTCTTCCCTCCCCCCACCGCCATTTTCAAACTAGATCTGCCCCAGGGCAAGGAGTAGCCCACCTACAGTGCAAGGGAACAAATTGAGTTTTGCTTTAGACCCTCAAGATCTGGCACTTGGTTGTTTAAAGGTGATCTCTGAGCGTGATTTTGGCTAAAGGAATTTTCGTGTCTTGTACTGACCTTTGAACCTCCTGCTTACCCCTCCGGAAATCTGGGACTTCACAGAACAGAGTCTAAGGCAATCCTCGAATTCCGAAGCCATTAGCAGGATTAATTGCCAAATGGATTTTCTCAGAAGCCTGGGTCTGGCATAAAGGGGGCAGCCCGCAAATGCATGTCCGGGGTGGGGGTGAGGGGTCAAACAAGGCTCTATGGGCCAAGGTCATAGAGTCCACTGGAAGATGAGCTAGCTGGGGCCTGGGGTGGCCGGTCAAAGTGTAGGGGGGGTGCTTGGAAATGGGCCCTGAAGAGGGGGTGTCATTTGCATAACTGAGAAGGGGTTTGGGGCCCAGCAGCATTTCCCAGAATGCCTTCTGTTTCTTCTTGAGAAGTGGCGAGAGCCCGAGGGAGCGATGGGTTTCTCAGTGCAGTTCTGGTATGACTATCCCTGACCGCAAGCTGCCAGTACCACGCCAGAAAGAAAGATATCGCAACCGCTGCCTCCTGTCCTCCGTGTCCTATGAGAGTCTCATCCTGTAGCAGGTTGAACGGTGGCCCCCAAAAGATAATGTCCACATCAGAGTTCGTGGGACCTGCGAATGTGACCTCATTTGGACAGAGGCCCTTTGCAGACATAGCTGGGGATCTGGAGATGCAGAGGTCTGTCTATGGGGTCATTACCTGGATGGGCCCTAAATGCAATGACAAGTGTCCTCACGAGAGACACACAGAGGAGAGACACCCGGACAGAGGAGGAGAAGGCCGTGGGAACGTGGAAGCGGAGACTGGAGTGCTGGGACCACCCGCCGGCGAACGCCCGGAGCCCCCCCGAAGCTGGGAGACACAGGAGCAGTGTCTCCCCTAGAGCTTCCGGAGGGAGTGTGGCCCTGCTGACACCTTGATTTTGGATTTGCAGCCATCCGAGCGGCAAGCCATTCACTTGCTGTGGTTGTGAGCCACCAAGCTGAGGGTCACTCGTTGCAGGAACCCTGGGAAACGAATACCCCTCCCGACGGGCATCTTCTCCGAGTTCCTGGGGGTTCGCGCTCCTGAGACTCTTCAGCCACACGTGCCCGATTTTTCGCCATTTTGCTCCATGGCCACCTACAAGTGAGACGGTCCCCGTCTCCTGCTCCGTGTGAAATGTACTTGCACAAAGAATTTCTTGTTCTTTTTTTTTTTAAGATTTTATTTATTTGACAGAGAGATCGCAAGTAGGCAGAGAGGCAGGCAGAGAGAGGGGGAAGCAGGCTCCCCGCTGAGCAGAGAGCCCGATGCGGGGCTCGATCCCAGGACCCTGAGATCATGACCTGAGCCGAAGGCAGAGGCTTTAACCCACTGAGCCACCCAGGCACCCCAAGAATTCCTTGTTCTTAGGAAACCGTGGGGCAGGAGTGTAGCAGATACGGCTTCCGTTCTCTAGCACAAACACTGAGTCTTCCCTCCTCCAAATTTGGGTAAATGAAACGATCCCCCACCTTTACAGAGTGAATCTGACACCTGCGGGCTAGTAAGGCCTGAGAAACGGAATCGTGCACACGAGTGTGTGTGTGTGACAGAGTGTTAGCGCGTGCGTTCCCCTGGCTGTTCCCCCCTTCACATCCCCACCACCCTCGCTTCCAGGGGAGGAAGGAAAGGCATCCCTTCCAGCAGCAAGCCACAGGAGCCTGGCCATCGGGATAGGGGATGCTGCCTGGCGTCTGCTTCTGGGGATGACAAAGAGCGAAATAAAAGAAGACTGCACAGGACTGAACACTTTCATGTGTGTCCTTCTGGCCCCGGTGGGGGAGGTTTCCGGGGGAGCAGGGCAGACTCCGGCCACACACAGCCTGCACGATGACTCACAGATCGGCAGCTCGGCCCATGCCTCCCCTCCGTGTGCCTGACTGTCGTGTGGTGGCCTGCCTGCGTAGCTGTCAGTCACCCCCCTTCACTGCTGGCCTTTTCTAGGATGTCCCTTTGAGGCTACAACCATCTAGCCGATTATACAAGTTAGAACCCAGCGAGGGTCCCCCGACCCCCTCCTCCTTATCGTCCCCCAAACCCATCTCAGCCCCAGAGCCCCAAATTGTCTTGCTTGTCGCTGAAATGTCACCTCAGCAGTTTTCGCCCTTATCAGCACTGTTGGCACCTTGTTCCTCCCTCTGTGACCCTTGCGATGGTTGCAGTTTGCCTTGAGAAGGGAAACCACAGCTGCTTGTTCTCTGGGGGCTCTGGGGGTGTCCCTAGTGTCCCCAAAACAGTGCCTGGTGCTCAAGAAGTGCTTGTCAAAGGGGCGCCTGGGTGGCTCAGTGGGTTAAAGCCTCCGCCTTCAGCTCAGGTCATGATCTCAGGGTCCTGGGATCAAGCCCCGCATCGGGCTTTCTGCTCAGCAGGAAGTCTGCCTCCCCCCCCCCCCCCCCCCGCCGCCTGCCTCTGCCTACTTGTGATCTCTCTCTCTGTCAAATAAATAAATAAAATCTTAAAAAAAAAAAAAAGAAGTACTTGTCAAAGAATTGAATAAATGAAGTGAATGAATGAGCAAATCTCTCTCGAGCCAGGGTGGCCCTGGAAAGAAACAGAAAGGCTTCCCCAGCAGAGTCTGAGATCCTCTCAGGAAGAGCCCCAGGTGTCCCAGATGATAAGAAAGGGGGACCCCTGGCATGATGGTAGACCCCTCCCCCCCACCTGAGCACAGGGCTGGAACCAGCCAGGAGCCTCAAAGGTCGCGGAAGCTGGCACGGGTGCGGAGTGCCCATCCCAGCGCTTGGGGTGTTGGAGACCCTTCCTCTCCACCTGGCTGGTGTTGGCCAGCTGTGTTTTCCATTCATGAAATGTTTCCAAAGGCCGTTCGGTTCAGAGTGTCTGCGAATGGTGGGTGCTGAATGGGGCAAGGGGGTTCAGGGAACGTGAAATGTACACCCTTCTCACTGCCTTCAGGAAGACTTCAAAGGAAGGTTAGTCCAGTGGCATTTCGGGAGCCCTTCTAAACTTCCGGCGTGGGCTTGGCAGCAAGCCCTCTTACAGCCTGCTCCACCCACCCTGCAATTACCCACCCCCACCCCGACATTTATTTTGAAATTGTCAAACCTACAGAAAAGTCGAAAAAAGACTACCTGAAATAACCCCCAACACACACACACCCTCCCCTAAATTCTCCAACTGTTAACATTTTGTATTTCCTTTCTCTCTCTCCCCCTCTTTCTCTGTGTATTTTACATACTTTTATTTTGCTGAACAATTTGCAAACAAGTTGCTGACATCTTGATGCTTCACTTCTAAATATCTCAGCATCTCCTACTAAGGATGTTCTGCCACAAAACCCACAAGGCCATTTTCACAACCGTAATAGCATCCAGTGTACCATCTGTATTCAAATCTCTACCATTGTCCCCCAAATGTTGTTTAAAGTTGGATTTTTTTTTCTGCCACCCAGAATCCAGTTGAGGTTCCCGTATGATATTTGGTTATGTCTCTTGAGTCTCCCGGGATCTAAAATCGTCTGTGGCCTCTATATCGTTGCTGTGGCTATTGGTTTCTTTGGGTGACCTTGGCTCTTTTGAAGAGTCCCCGCTGGTGGATCACCGTGTGGGAGGTCCCCCATGCTGGATTAATCTGGTTATTTACTCATGGCTACATTCAGGTTCAAAATGTTGGGCAAGAGTGCGACCTTGGTTGATGGTGCTTACTGCTACTTGAATCCCGCCAGAGGGCAGATGAGGTCAGGTTGTGCCCTCTGGGTGATGCGGAGTGATGATCTTCTCCATTTTCTCTTTTGCAATTAGGAAGTAGCTCGCGGGATCCTCACGTGGGCCTGGACTCAACTGAGTACACCGTTCACCAGATAGTTTGAGCCATCAGCGGTGAGGCTTGCCTGAATCAAATACCACTGGGGTTGGGGGGGGGGGGCCTGGGGGGGGCCTTGAAAGAGGTGGTGGTTCATTCTTTTATTCCTTCCACGTTTACGAGCTGCAATCTCCCCCATCTCTTTCCCTAAAAATCACTGTGGATTCATGGATTTTAAAAAGTGTGTTATGACCTGACACCATTGTTATCCATTTTGGCATTGACCTAGTCCCACATCGAGCAGCAGGAGTCCTTCAGGTCAAGCTCCTGCCTCCCTTGCATGAGATCACAATTTGCCTTTGGCACCCTGAGGTGTTCTGGGCTCACGCTGTATGGTTTTAGCCCCAGATCTGGAATTATCCATTTCTTCAAGGGGTCCTGGCGCCCTTAGTGGTTAACAACAGCTAGAAAACAAGAACACTGGGGCGCCTGCATACCACAGTCGGTTAAGCCTCTGCCTTCGGCTCAGGTTATGAGCCCAGGGTCCTGGGATAGAGCCCCACATCGGGCTCTCTGCTCAGTGGGAAGCCTACTTCTCCCTCTCCCTCTGTGCGCCACTCTCCCTGCTTGTTTCCCCTCTCTCTGTCAAATAAATAAATAAAATCTTAAAAAAAAAAAAACCCACCAAAAATGTAGTGTGATGTGTGTTCATTGGTACAGGAGTGTTGTTCCCTCTAGGTCTGCCAGTAAACAGAAACTAGAAACTCATTTTTACAAGATTTTTTATAATTTTTTTTAAATGTCAGCTGCTGGAAGTATTTTTTTAAAAAGATTTTATTTATTTATTTGACAGAGAGAGATCACAAGTAGGCAGAGAGGCAGGCAGAGAGAGAGGGGGAAGCAGGCTCCCTGCCAAGCAGAGAGCCTGATGTGGGGCTCGATCCCAGGACTCTGAGACCATGACCTGAGCCGAAGGCAGAGGCTTAAACCACTGAGCCACCCAGGCGCCC
>CM052810.1:166729255-166793445 GCA_028533885.1 Nasua narica | reverse complement strand
GGGGGGTACAGGACCACAGAGGCCATAGTGTTAGCTTGGGGGGAGGGGTGTGAAGTACTGAATGAGACAGGTGACCTTTAGGACTGTTTTTGAATCTGCAGCGATTGGTGTGATCAGGGTAACCTGGCCCGGGCATGAGGTCTCCAGGCCTCGTAGCGAAACCACATGAATGGGGAGAGTAGCAGGTGGCTCCCCACTGGGGGAGTTTTTCGACCAGACCACTTACTTGTTGCCGGGGGCCTTAGAGGCAAGGAGGCCATGCCTCTGGGGGTTGGGAGACCCAGTGAGTCAGAGCTCAGGACCAGGGAGGGTGAGAATTACCACTTCCTGTATATGAAAAATAGAGGGATGTCGGTCACGACTCCCTTCCTTCCCCCCCCCCCCGACTCCTGCCATGGCCAAGAATCAAATTAGATTCTTTCACCAAGCCTCAGCCTCAAGTTCCCCACAAACTCCTGGAAATCCAAGGAGTTTGAAGAGGGGAGGTCCCAGGTAGTTTTCCTTATGGCTGTTAATGATTTTGATTATGGCTATTTTTCAGGGTTGGCGGCTCAGCAGATGCTCATAACATTCATTCAATAATCAAGGTCTTATCTCGTGTTATTGTCACGCCAAGTATAGTACCAGTGAGGTGTGAAATCGGAGAGATTCCACCTCGAGGACCAGGCAAGGCTGGACAGATGGGGTGGCATGTGTGGGGGATCTACCTTAAGGGTGGATGTGATTGAGACAGAATTGAGGGGAGGAAGGACAGGATAGAGGCAGGAAGGAAAGGTGGGCCCCGCATACACACTCTGACCAAAGCTGAGAGTCCCGAAGTTGGAGGGACTTCTAGGATAAAACCATGAATCTGAAATATATATAAAAATTATTGTGACAATTTTATTTTAAAAGTTTCATGGCCAGAGGCTCGAGGGGTTAAACATTGGCCTCTTGATTTCAGCTTAGGTCAGGATCTCAGGGTCCTGGGGTCGGTTGGAACCCCAAGTCGGGCCCTGTGCTCAGGGCTCAGTCCCTGAGTAGGGAGTGGGCTTGAGGATTTCTCTCCCTCTCCCTCTGCCCCGCTCTCCATTCATAAGCATGTGCGCGCTCTCTCTCTAAATAAATAAATCTTTAAAAATAAATAAGTTTCATGGCCAAATTTTAAAAGTTTGAGGTTATGAAACAGGAATAATTATTTCTTGGTGTTGTTAATTCTGAGAGCCCTAGTTACTCTACTGAACATTTGCCAGACTAAAAAGATGCTCACTTTCAACTGAGATGGGTAGGTATTTTTCAACTGAGGTCGGTGCAGGATATTTGAGGGGTACCTGGGCTTCCCAGGACAGTCAGGTCACTCCTGCAGTCCAGGTCTAGCTGTTGAAAGCATCTACCTCCACAAGCTGAAGTGTCCCGGTTTGGACAATAATTAATATGGCTATGCTGTTTATCACGAATTATTATTATTATTTATTTTTAAAATTGTGATAGAATATACATAAAATTTACCATTTTAACCATTTTTAAGGGTGCAGTTCAATGACATGAAATTCGTTTTCATTGTCGTGAACCATCACTCCCATCTACGTCCTGAACTTTTTTTTTACCTTGCAACTTTTTTTAACTGGAAACTCCGTACTCATTAACCATTAGCTCTCATTCCTTCCTCCAGCCCAGGCCCTGGCAACCACCGTTCTCCATCCGGTGTCTGTGAATCTGGCTGCTCTAGTACCTCATATAACTGTAATCATACAGTATTTGTCTTTTTTTTTTTAAGATTTTATCTATTTATTTGACAGAGAGAGAGATGACAAGTAGGCAGAGAGGCAGGCAGAGAGAGAGGGGGAAGCAGGCTCCCCGCTAAGCAGAGAGCCCAATGTGGGGCTCGATTCCAGGACCCCGAGATCATGACCTGAGCCTAAGGCAGAGGCTTTAACCCACTGAGCCGCCCAGGCGCCCCCCGTATTTGTCTTTTTGTGGTTACCTTATTTCACTTAGCATAATATTTTCAAGATTCATCCACATCGTAGTATATGTCAGAATGTCCTTCCTGTTTTAAGGCTCGATAATATTTCATCGTGTATATATATATATTATATTGATATATAGTGCATATATATTCAATGTATATATGTATATATATATATACAATGTGTATATATGCACGCACATTCACTTCGTTTATCTATTCATGTGGAGACAGACAGGCTGTGTCTCCGTTTTGGCTATTGTTTCGAAAGCTGCTCTAAACATGGGCACACAAGTATCTCTTGTGTCTCTGCTTTCAGCTCTTTTCAATTCTGGAAATGTAATGGTTGAATCATATGAAAATTCTATTTTTTTTTTTAAGATTTTATTTATTTATTGACAGAGACAGAGACACAGCAAGAGAGGGAACATAAGCAGGGGGAATGGGAGAGGGAGAAGCAGGCTTTCTTGCTGACCAGGGAGCCCGATGTGGGGCTCAATTCCAGGACCCTGGGACCCTGACCTCAGCCGAAGGCAGACACTTAACTGACTGAGCCACTCAGGTGCCCCTGGAAATTTTATTTTTAACTCTTTGAGGAACTGCCATACTGTTTCCAATAGCGGGGGCACCATTTTGCGTTCCCACCAGTAATGCACAAGGGTTCCAATTTTCCCTGCATCCTCATCAACACTTGTTATTTCCTGTTAGTTAATTAAACTGTAATAGCCATTCTAATGGTTTCTCACTGGGTTTTTCCTCTTTTTAAAAATGTTTTTTTAGGGGCACCTGGGTGGCTCAGTGGGTTAAGCCTCTGCCTTTTTGGACGAACCTCTATACTGTTTTCCTCAGTGACTACACCCGTTTGCATTCCCACCAATAGTGCAAGAGGGTTCCTTTTTCTCCACATCCTCACCAACACCTGTTTCTTGTGTTTTTGATTTTAGCCATTCTGACAGGTGTGGGGTGATGTCTCATTGTAGTTTTGATTTGCATTTCCCTGGTGAGGAGTGATGTTGAGCATCTTTTCATGTGTATTCACCATCTGTATGTCTTCTTTGGATTCAGTGTTTGCGTGTATGTTTAAGATTTTATTTTTAAGTAACCTCTACATGGAACACGGGGCTTGAACTCACAACCCTTAGATCAAGAGTTGCATGCTCCACCTTCTGAGCCAGCCAGGTGCCCCTGGATTCACTGTGGTTTTGATTGCATTTCTTTAGTGGTTAGTGATGTGGAGTATCTTTCCATGTGCTTAGTGGCCATTTGTATATCTTTTTTGGAGGAATGTCTATGCAAGCCATTTGCCCACTTTTGAATCTGGTCGTTGTTTTTGTTTGTTTGTTTGTTTTTGAGTTTTAGCTGGTCTGTATATTTTCTGAATATCAATCCTGTATCAAATACATCATGGATTTTGTTTTACATGGGTTTGGAACTTTTTTTTTTTAAAGATTTTATTTATTTATTTGTTAGAGAGAGATCACAAGTAGGCAGAGAGGCAGGCAGAGAGAGGGGGAAAGCAGGCTCCTTGGTGAGCAGAGAGCCCTATGAGGGGCTCGATCCCAGGACCCTGAGATCATGATCTGAGCTGAAGGCAGAGGCTTTAACCCACAGAGCCACCCAGGTGCCCCTCAATCTATTTCCGGATGTATGCATTGGAAACCTCTTGATAATTGTTTTGGTTTATAAAATAAATGCCTTTCCCAGTCACCATTAATTCTTGCAGCATTTTTCTCTGTCAGTTGGATCATTTTTTTCCCCTTAAATGTTTGGTAGAATTCACCAATGAAACCATCTGGGCCTGGTGCTTTTTTTGAAGGGCTTTTGATTACTATTCAACTTCTTTGAAGAGACTTATTCAGATTATCTATTTCTCCTTATGTGAGATTTGGTATATTATGCTTAAAATATATTTTTTAATTAATTAATAGAGCACAGCGAGGGGGAGGGGTAGATAGAGAGAATCAGAGGGACAGAGAAGCAGAGGGAGAGGGAGAGAGAGAATCTCAAGCAGATTCCACACTGAGCACAGAGTCCAATGTGGGGCTCGATCTCAGGATCCTGAGGTCATGAGCTGAGCTGAAATCAAGAGTCAGATGCTTAACTGAATGAGCCACCCAGGTGCCCCAAGACTGTGTGTTTTAGGAATTGGTTCATCTCATCTAAATTATCAAATTTGTGGGATAGAGTTGTTCGTAATAGTCCTATATTCTCCTTTTTATGTTCATGGGATCAATAGTGACTGCCCCTCTTTCTTTTTTGATATTAGTAATTTGCGTCTTCTCTCTGGTTAGTTTTGCTAGAGGTTTATCAATTTTATTGCCTTTTCTTCCCCTAAAGAACCAGTTTTTGGTTTTATTGATTTTATTTATTAATTTTTCTCATTTTTAATTTCATTGACTTTTATTTTAATTTTTGTCCATTGTTTTCTTCTGCTTATTTGGGATTTCTACTACTCTTCTTTCTCTAGTTTCTTTAAGTAGAAGCTTAGATTATTACTTTAGATCTTTCTTCTTTTCTAATATGTGCATTCGATACCATACATTTTCCTCTAAGCACTGCTTTTGCTGCATCCCTCAAATTTTGGTAAGTTTTCGTTTCATTCTCATTTACGATATTTTCAAAATAATTTTTGAAACTTCTCGGATCCCTGTGTCATGTAAAAATATGTTGTTTAATCTCCAAATATTTGGGGATTTTGCAGATATCTTTCTGTTATTGGCTTCTGGCTTAATTTCACTATGGTCTGGGAACATAATTTATATGATTTCTATAATCATATGATTCTTTGAAACTTGTTTAGATCTGTTTTATGGCCCAGAATGTGGTCTATCTTGGTGCCTGTCCCATGTGAACTTGAGGAGAATGTTATATTATGCTGTTGCTGGAGAAAGTATTCTGTAAATGCCAATTGGGTCCAGCTGATAGATGGTGCTGTGCTGATAGATAGTTCAGCAGTGTATTTATTATTTTTCCTTCTGTGTGTCTGTGCATATCCTTGTGTGCTCTCTTCTTATGAGCCTGCCAATCATTGGATTTAGGTTCCACCTGTTATGCCCAGATTTTGAGATCCCCAAAGACCATCAGGGACCCGAGTCCGATGCAAAAGCAAAAGAGCCCTTTATTCGAGCTAGCTCGAGCTCAGTCTCCCACACTCACTGATGCAGCGGCGTGATGTAGAGAAAGAGTTTCAAAAAGCGCAGCAGTTTTATAGGGGCCAGTGGCCAATGAGATTGTAACACACACAGAAAGTTGCATAGTCATGTTAGGTCACACGCAGGTGGCCAATTGAATTACAATTTACCCCATAGTAGCTGTTTGAACTAGTCTATCACTCTGGTCAGAATTGGCGCTCAAATTTGGTGGGCAAAAGGCGGGGTTTACATTATTTGGCGGTCAGGGGTTCCGCATTCCTATTGGCTAACTCAAACTAACTCACAGGTGGTCTGGGCCAACTAGCTCAAGGGAGGGCTGAGCCACATTCTGACACTCTGCGGTTCCTCCCAGAGGCTGGTCGTGTGGGGGTCACACACAAGATGGCAGGTGAAACGCAAAACGGAGTTAGCCCTCCTGCTCTGCTCCTTCACACCCTAATCCAGTGTGACCTCATGTTAACGTAAGCAATTACATCTGCAAAAGATCCTATTTCCAAATAAGGTCACATTCTGAGGTTCCAAGTGAATGTGAATCTTGCGGGGACATTATTCTACCCACTACACTTAGCGCCACATCAGCAGACTCCCATATTATAAAGTGGATTATGACCTAGAGAGCTGCAAGGCACAGACTATTTAAGATGGAGTTCTTAGGGAAACCCAAAGCAACAGAAAGGGGGAAATAAAATGAAACAAAACAAAGCAGGAATCTAGAGGAAACTGAAGTCTCTGGCACCCAAAATTACAGCAAACGTTAGACACAGCCTGGATCCTCATCAGATTAACCTAAAACCGCACTCTAAAAGCCTGATTAGCTCAGGTCCTATTATCACATGCATCACATCTGACCTTCGACAACACATTACAAGCCATGCTCAAAGGCAACAAAGTAGTCTGAAGAGACCAAGCAAGCATCCGAACCAGACTCAGCTATGACAACGATTTTGGAATTGTTAGGGAATTTAAAGGACTATGATGAATGTGTTGAGGGGTCTAAAGGAAGAGGAAGCCTAAGAAGAGGGGTCTAAAGGAAGGTGGACAGCCTGCAAGAACGGATGGGTGATGAAGGCTGGAGGATTTGGCGCTGTTTCCTTGCCCCTCCCCCCAGGGAAGATAAGGCTCTGATAAGGCAGTGTCTCTGGATTCACGCCTTTATTGAAGAGAACAAAATGCTCTGGCCTTTTAAAATGGTTACATTCCCCCTGAGTGTGTTTGAAAATGGTTACTTTCCCCTCCCCTTGGTTGACGCATGGAGATTTTTGCCCCAAACCTTCACAGTGAGAGCCTGGTGGGGCTTCTGGAAGTAAAGCCCAGCCAAGTGTGGGACTCTGGGGGTTTTAGCTGTCAGGCTAGTCCACGATCCGCCTCCGGCAATTCATCGGACTTTTCCAGTGTTCCTGTTCCTAAGGTCTGTGCGCTGCGATGGCGGCTTCGGCTCCTGGTAAGTCACATTTCTCTGTATCCCCCCACTCCAGATTTCAGGCTGGTGTTTGCCCTAAGACCTCAGTTCTCCAATGGATCTAAGAAAAGCCGCTGATTTTCAGTTTGTTCAGGTTCATTTCTTGTAAGGATGGAAGGAACTGACTCCCAAGCTCTTTACGAATGAGAGTTGCTTTGTGGCGGCTTTTTGTTTTTCGGAATTCTACAGAATTGGTGTCACCATTCTATCTTCCTACTAATTCTTCTTTTCTTCCTTCTTTTTTTTTTTCTTTTCTTCCTTCTTAAAAGCATCTTCCCCCCCCCCCACTCCCCCACCCCCAAGACTATCAGGAAACAGATGTGGGGTAACAAAAATAAGAAACATGAGAAAGTTATAAAGGCCTGGAATCTTACAAACTCTCTCAGAGTAATGACTTTCTGGTCTGTGATTTTGACTTCCCCCTCTAGAAATCAGTTGAAGCCTTGGTAATTTCTCCTGTATCTGACCTTCAGGGATGGTGGCCACCACTCTTGTCTGTTGCCCAGCATTTCTTATCTTGTCCTTCTCTAAAAGTGTTTCTGGTGTGTATCCTTGTCTTGCTGTTACTTTGTAAACAGCTGGAGGTCCAAGGCTCAGTCTCTGCTGTCCTTGATGGTTGCCTGCCGTCTTACACAAAGCCAGGCTGTGATTAGGATCCTGGGAAAATGGACCATCAGTTGGTCGGGATCCTTCCCCCAGTTGGTTTGGTGTAGCGTGAATCAACTATGTCACTAAAAGGCCACTTACTAGCACATAAGCCCAGGCAAGCGTCCATGTGCCCAACCCACAAGCCTGGCTCCAACAGGGACAGATAGCTCCTAGGAAGAGCCATTCTGAATCTGACAACTAGGAATTTGACCAAACCATCAATGCACGTTCGTTGTAGAAAACCTGGGAAATATAGCTAAGTATGAAGAGGGAAAGGAAATGCTCCATCAAACCACGGTCACTCTTTTTACTCCTTCGGAATTTTTGCTGTGCACAGCTAATACTCAGGGGAAAGGATAAAGAGTTCTCTAGGAATCAACAAAAATCAAGGACTGTTACTGCCTGAATTGTTCCATGTGTATACAAAAAGGGATAACGCAGTGGTTCAGGAAAGCAGCTGGGCAGGAATATAGTCTTTTCGGTCAAATGTGTCTGGGTTCCAAATCTCGGGTCCCCCACTTACTAGATGACCTTGGGTAAGTTGCTTCTCTCTGTCTCTGTGTCCTCATTGGTGAGATGAAACTGGTCCCACCTAGCCCCCAGGGTGGCTGGGATTTAATTCAGGGATCTGGTGTACCTAAAACACCTTATACAGCACTGGGCACAAAGCACCCAACAGGGAGCGGTTGGAGGGAAAGAAGCACGAGGAGAAGGAACTGGAGACCACCGAGTACATTGTGCTCAATTGTGCTTCCAGCAGAGGATTTCCTGCTGTTTTAAATGGGGTATATGACGGAGACCCAGGTTTCAGGGGAATGCCAGCTAATAAATAAAGAAGGAATAATAGAATCGGATAATTGCCATTCTGCAGACTCCCATAATAATGGATTCCATTAATATCATCAGATGCTAAAGCCATGAGTAGAGCACTGCTGGGTACGAGATGGTTACAAAGTATCAAAGTATCCTTTTGCAGATTATGTATTAAGGATCGGGAGAGATCTGTCAGATGTCACCTTAACTAAATGATCAAAATCAGGTTCTTAAATAGTGGGACAGAGTAACATTCTGTGCCTCCTGGTGTGATCTATTAGGGAAGGACATAGCATCACCTCCAGTAGCGTCTGGCCCCAAATAGTTCATCTGAATTACATCATGGAAAGCAATTATGCAAACAGAGACTGGGGAATAGTCCATAAGACTCTTAAAGAATGTCAAGGTCATGACAGACCAAAGATGGTGGAGGGACAGATCTACATGAAAATACATTAAACAGTGTGTGAACCTTAATTGGATTCAAGAGGATAATTTTTTTCAAAAAGAATATAAAGGACATTTAGGAGATCATTGGGGAAATTTAAATAAGGACTATCTATGACATAATACAATTGTGTCCCTGCTGCCTTTCTTGCGTGCAGTGATGGTATTTTGATTATATAAGAGAATTGTCCTCCTTTTTTTTTTCTGTAGAAGCAGGCTAAAACTTAAGGTGAAAGTGATCTTATGTCTACAACTAATTTCAAGGCATTCAGCAAAAAAAGGTGTGGATATACATAGATATGTGTAGCTAGAAAAAATTGGTGAAGGGTAAATAGGTATCTTTCAACTTTTCTGCAAGTTCAATATTTTAAAAAATTAAAGATTTGTAATAAAACCCAGCTTCTAGGGGCACCTGGATAACTCAGTGGGTTAAAGCCTCTGCCTTCGCTCAGGTCATGATCTCAGGGTCCTGGGATCGAGCCCCGCATTGGGCGCTCTGCTCAGCAGGGAGCCTGCTTCTCCTCCACCCCCGCTGCCTGACTCTCTGCCTACTTGCTATCTCTCTCTCTGTGTCAAATAAATAAATAAAATCTTTAAAAAAAATAAAAAATAAAAACCCAGCTTCTAGATGAATGCTAGGACAAGACTTCCCACTGGCTGAGGGACTGGGACTCCCTCCTTAGGAAAATTAGAGAGCGTCTGGCTTGAAGACATAGGCATAACCTTTTCTGGTCACATTTTCTTGCGTGTCTTCTTTATGGACATCTGGTCCACAAAGGTAAGTATAATCATCCTGTACACTTGAATTGTATTTGGTTTTGCTTTACAGTTCCAAGAAGATTTCCCTTGAGCTAATGTTTTCTAGAGTCATAAAACGACTAATGCGCTACTATATTTGGACACCGGGACTGCCTCAAACAGGCTCCGGAAAGAGTGCAATGAAAAAAACCCTATGTTTATGTTGTGGGAATTTCACAATTATGTGGGAAGAACAAAGAGTCTGTGTGAAAGCTACTTTCCTTCCCAAGAACATCCGATCTCCCTGTCACACGTAACCATAACCATGAGTCAGACCCTTGGTCACATCAGGGAAACATAGAAAGTAGGATGTTATGGTCTTTTTACTGGGAGTTCCCTAAAGAAATAACACATAATAGTTAGACAACTGACAGTGTCTAGGTTGGTTTGTATTGCCTTACGTAATGTCAATAGCAGAATACGAATTTTTCTTTGCTACTCAAAGCAGATGGAGATGATCATGTCACAGGAGGGATGAATGAGATGAAATGCCAGCTCTTGGTGACAGAGGAAATTACTGTCACACAGTAAATGGGGAAGGAGGATGGGGGGAGTTCCAAAGATGAATCTGTCCCTAATGGCAACTGCTTCAAGGGATGGTACGTTGGTTTCTTCTCACCTGCCCATTCCAATTGTTTGATGAGGACTGGTCCTGGAGGACGATGTTAAGACAGATTCCTGGAGGGAGGCAGAGGGCGATAGCTGATTAGTGATGTCTGTGGTACGATTTTTGAAAGACCATCTTGGCTTGCTTGTCCCTCAGCCATCTTTGAATTCCCAACACGAAACTGAATGCTGGAAAAACACTAAAGTCTTCAAAAAAGCGTTTGTTAAAGTGATGATTATAACAATATGTAGTATCTGTGAAGCACTTACGATGGGCCAGGCAGTAATCTGAATGCTTTGTGTGTATTAACTTCATTGATCCTCATGATGATTGATGAGGTAAATGCCATTATTGTTGTGCTCACGTTACAAACAAGGAACTGAAGCCGGCTTCCTCAGGTCTTTCCTCACCATCTCAGTAAGCCTTTTCTGGTTATCCTATTTCCAATTTCAACCCCCATCACTCTTTTCTGTTTTAATTATCTCCTTGGCACCTGTCACTGGCCTGACTTTGTATTATGTTTGTTGGTTATTGTCTCTCTTCTTTCCCTGGGATGTAAGCTCCCTCCCAGAATGGGTTTTGTTGGTTGGTTGGTTTGATTTGGTTTGCTTACTGCTATATCTTTAGCACTCTTCTAAGTCACTGCTTGGCACTGAATTGGTGCTCAGTAAATAGTTGTGGAATGAGAGAAGGAGGCTTAGAGTAGCTAAATCCCTTACCTCGCAGGTCATACAGCCACGTTGTGGTGAAGGGTGAGCGGGTAGAGGAGATCTCACGATTGGCTTTCCGTTGGGACGTTGAAAAGGATGACGAATATGACAAAGAGCATCAGGAAACTATAGAAGAGTTGAGGTTTACAGATTTTGAGAGGAAAATGGAGAGGGAGGGGCTGGTCTTCCAGCCAAAGAGCTTTATAAAGCAGGAGCAACTTGGGTAAGAGGTACGAGGTGGTCCACACCGTGGGGCTTCCATGGAAGAGAGGTGAGGCTGGTATTCGGAGCTGGCTGGGATGGGAACAAAGGTGGCTTCTGGGGACACTCAGAACCATGTGGGTGCCCAGGCTCTCACAGTCTCACCCCTGTCTCCAAAGATTTTTTGGGGGGGTTCTCAAGAACAAATAAATTGGAAGATGTTGACAGCACATAGAACTACTAGGCTTCTGCCAATGATGTGGAAAGACAGGAAATTAGACTGTTGTCTGAAAGTTAGGTTTAAAATCCACAGATAATGGCCCATAAGAGCGCTAAGCTGAGTCCCCTCCAGGAGCCACAATGGCTCCCAGACCAGAACAAGAGTTTGGTTGTCATCATGAGAACACTGAATAAGGACTGTCCTGGATGGACTATTGGCAGCTCCATCTCCAATCGGTAGGGGGTGCGGGCTGGGGAGTGGGGGGCAGGCCCACGAGTGCGCACAGCAGACCTGGTGCTGGGGCAGCTATTGTGGACACGACTGTTGGGCTGTGTAGCAATGGCTGTGAAATATTCAAGTCACAGAACTTGCTCAGCAGCCTTCTGGTTATGATTTCGCTTCCTGGGGTTCTTGGGTCCAGTTAGACAAGGCCTGCTCATCAGGAGCCCTCAGGCCTACAGCCTCGGAAGCTGTGGTTCTTGGAATGAGCTTGGCTAACATGAGCGCCACAAGGCGACCCATCAGATCTCTGAGCCTCCAAGACCGAGGACATGCCTTGGGAGTCCTACGAAGGCAGGGGGCTCCGGGAGACCCAGCAGACCTCCAGCCCTCTCTTCGGGTTGTGTGTAGATTCAAACTTACTCGCGCTCCTGGTCTTCGATGGGGTCTACACTGGGCATATGTAGCCCAGATGTACCTCACCTCTATGGCTTCCTGGGTGATCCTGCCTTCAGTGCCCTCATTATAACCCCAGAGACCCAAGGTAAACAGACCTTCACCAGTTCTTCTCCCTGATAGTCTCTGGGAAGTTGTGTCAGTCTCCTCTGGCTGCTGTAACAAATGACCCCATATTCACTGACTTAAAACACCACAAATTTATTATCTCACAGCTCTGTAGTTAGAAGTCCAATACAGATCTTACTGGGTGGAAATCAAGCCATTGATTTCCAGGAAGGCTGAGTTCCTTCTGGAGGCTCCAGGGGGAGAACCTATTGCCTTGCCTCCTTCAGCTTCCAGAGGCCGCTCTGCCTGACGTCTTTGGCTCAGGGCCCCTCCCTCCATCTTCGAAGCCAGCAACAAGGAACGAAGTCCCCTCTGACTTTCTCTTTCAGTCTCCCTCTTCTGCTTTTAAGGACTCTTGTGATTGTTGGGCCCACCTGGATAAAACAGACTAATCCCCCGGTTTTTAGGTCAGCTGATTAGCCATCTTACTTTCATCTGTAACCTTGATTCCCCTTGCCACGGGACTCAACACATTCACAGGTTCTGGGAATTAGTACTGGGATATCTTTGTGGGGAGGGTGTTATTCTGCCCACCTCAGAAGCCCTGAGGAATGCTCCATGATTTACAAAACCTTCCTGTTTGTGGCTGGTGTTTCTCCTTCCTCACCTCTGGCCACCTCAGAACTTGCTTCCCTGGGGCATCCATTCCCAAGGGTGGGCCCAGGTGTCACCCAAGGCTCAGTTAGAACAGGATGAAAACATCAGTGTCACAACTGGCACCGAGAGTCCTCTTAGCTAGGAAGACGTCTTGACGACCTTTAGGGCGCAAGGTGGGGCCTGAGGTTGGAGGTGTCAGCACGATCCTGGGCCACAACTTTGGGGATCAAGAGACACAGAGGGGCCAGGAAAGAGGGGCGAGAGGAGCCTGCCAGAAAGAGGCTGTGGCCCATGTGGAAGCAGGCCTGAGCGTGTCCCTAGGGACAAAGTGCCTGTGGCCATTTAGCTCGGGAGATGCTTGGCGGAGAAGCCAAAATTTGTGTTTTCATAACATGAATCCTCCCCATCTCCATGTAGCCCCCAAACGCCAGAAATACCCAGGACGTGGATGACTGCCTGTGGGCAGGGAGTCTTGGGGGATCTCTGGGAAGAGGCTAACAAACATGGTGGCCAGAGAGGCGTCATGTGGTGTCAGCCACCCCTGCCCTGGGAACTTGCAGAAAAACTGGAAGGGCTTCAGCCGTCTGCAGTCCATGGAACAGGGCATCCCAGGGAGGGCTTTGCCCCTTTGCCCCCTTCACCAGACCCGTGAGGTCCAGTGGAACCCATCTCATGTAGAGCTCATGGGACGGCGAGAGTCCAGTTGACTTCTAGATCTCACAGCTAAAGCCAGGCTGTACCCATTAATTGTATGTTCCTGAAGGCATGGGGAATGGCAGGAGGGCATTCCAACTCAAACACCAAAGGTGGTCAGCAGGTTTGCAGGCTCCTAGCACGTCCACACTGCTCTGCCCCAGGCTTCCCCCTTTCTGAGAGCCTACTGCCCCTTAGAGGACTCACTTTGACCCTGTCGTCTCTACCTGCAGTCCAATAACCCCCTCCATCCCCAATTTAACCTTCTAGGGGCCCAAAGAAAGGGAAAGATGTTCTTTCTAACTCTCACGTCTTAGTTTCCAGGCCATTCCAAGCTGCATCTGGCACAAAGTGGAACTGATAGACGTTTATGTTCCTTGGGGTCGAAGGGTAGGCAATTTTTAAGGCTCCTGACACGTGTTGCCAAACTGCCTTCCAGCAACCTGAGAAGGTCCTTCTCCCTCGACTTCTGCCAGCCCTAAGAATTGCCATTTAACAAATCTCTGCCAATTTAACATGAAAAAAACACCTCATTTTCATTTTCAGTTCTTTGATTACATGTGAAGATGAGTTTTTAAAATAGGCACATTATCGCTTTGAATGGGATGAGTAATAATGAAAAAGCCTATTTCAAATGTCGTTAGGTCTCTATTTAGGTATGAGAAAATTTCAATTCATACAAAGAAGGGAAGGTGGTGTTATCTGTGCCACTTTTGTCATGAGAGTTTTGGCTAGGGGAGGGGAGAGGAGAAACACCAGAGACAAGTGAGGAAGAGGAACGGAAAGAGTAGAAGAAATAGAAGTGGGAAAGAAGAGATGAAAAGGACAAAACTCAGAATTGGGGGAAAAAAGGGGAGGTTTCTCTCTTAAGTAGAGTACAGGAAAGGGAGAGCAGGAAAAAAAAGGTATGAATTGATCTTTCCATGAGACTCTGCAAATAAATTGTAAATAGTACAATGAACTAAAAACAAAACAAAACAAAAAACCCCTGAAGACATCAAATCCAGCAACAGACTCCATGTGAGTGGGAAAAGGGGAGGGAATGTGGAATGGGCCCAGTTCCCCCTGAGCTGGAAATACCAGAAAATCCCTAATGACACCGTGCAACTTAGGTGCGCTCTCCAGGATTGTGCTCAAGCACTGGGATTGGGTTCCTGACCTTCACACAGGAGCACGCCTGGCCGAGGTTCAGGGTTGGCTGCTTCTGCACATCTCACGACTCCCCTCTCCCTGCATTGCTGTTTCCTACCCTGGTGTCAATGCTTTCACTTTTCTATTGACAGTCATACACCTATTGGCTAACCTCAGCGCGGTAGTCCCAGGACCAGCAAAACTACAGCGGGAGAGACCGAGGGGGCAGATGCACCGTCGCTGCAGGCCGCCAGGCGGCTGTTCCAGGCGACAATTCGGATTGGCCATCTGACAGCGAATGGCGGCCAAGAGTGATGAAAAGCTGAACTTTCCAAAGTTGGAAAGTTGAACGTACCAAAGTCAGTGATGGGAAAGTCGACAGCGGGTGAGGTCAACCCCAGCCAAGGGTGAACCCATCTCGGTTCTGATTTACTCTGCGGGGTTCACTAACATAGGTGACTAAGGGGTTTAGTTCGGGAGGGCGTCTCACGGGGCTCAAGTAGAGTCCTAAAGAATCGCACCGAATACCCGCCTGCCGTGACCCTGACTGGCCCAGGAGGCCCCCAAGGGCCCGGGAGGCCAGTCCTGTTTGCTTGTGTCACCCTTGCCCCCCGCCAGCTGCAGCCTGGTCCAGGTGCGCTCAGCAGCCGGGTCTCCCCCCGCCTCCCCGGGTAGACCGTGTGCAGCGCAGCCCCCACCAAACCTTTCCGTGGATTTCTTCCTTCATCCGCTCCCAGCTACCTCATGACGTCTTAGCTCGGTACTTCAGGTGCATCTCTTCTGTTAAGGACACTTTTATTTATTTGTCAGAGAGAGAAAAAGAGGGAGAGAACAAGCAGGGACAGCAGCTGGCAGAGGGAGAAGCAGGCTCCCTGCTGAGCCAGGAGCCTGATGGGTGGGGGGTCCTCCCAGGACTCTGGGATCCTGACCTGAGCCGAAGGCAGATGCCTAACCGACTGAGCCACCCAGGTGCCCCGTTAAGGACACTTTTTAATGCAACCGCCACGTGCCATCATCATGGGAAATAAAATCAAAAGTCAGTTCATACCCAGATTTCCCAGCAGTTGTCCAAAAAGTGTCTTTTTACAGCTGGTCTATTGGAACCAGGTCAGGACTCAAATGAGGGCACCTTTGGAGGGAAGTGCCTTGCATCCTCTTAACAGTCTTCTCTCCCTTCCTTTCTTTCCATGTCCTTGGTTTGTGGAGGAAACTGAGTCACTGGTCTGGGAGGAGCTGCTCCTTGCACAGCAAATAACTGGGATGTTCTCCCCACTCGGCCCCCTGGAAACGCTCCACGCTGCCTCCCTGAGCCCCCTCCGTCTCTCCCTCTTAAATCCCAACCACCCACCGCAGGAGTTCTGCCGGGCCTTCCTCTCTCCCCTGCTGCTGTGTTTCTCGCACAGATCACCTGAGCCTCTCTCTTCTTTAGGGTTCTCTCTGCTTGCCATGGACCAGGATCAGTGACCACAGAGCGCCCGGGCCCTGAGCCAGCAGGCACCCTCCTTCCCTTAGAGGCTGGTGGAGGAAGCCGGGGGAGGAGACGGGCATCTTATCTGTGCGGCTATCTGCCTTCTGCACCAGGTAGTGCCCGTGGGGGGGGGGGATGCTGGAGTCTTAGTCCAGGCCGCATCTGAAGGCCGAGCCCTGGCCTGTCGCCAGCAGGGCATCTAGAAGGAGCCCCCGTGTGACCGCAGGCAGTGGGCCTTCTGTATCGCCTTTGGGCCAGTGGCCTGTGCCTGAGGAGTCACGACGGGCAAGCCCGACATAAATGTGTGACAGAGCGTTCGGGTCCATTCTGCCCATTCCCGAGAGAGCTTCTGAGCCTCTTGGCTGATGTCATGTGGCGCTGAGTCATTCTTGGGGGGAGGGGGGCGCAGTCACGCTCGGCATTCTCACTCTCGCTCTGAGGAGCGACTCTCGTGCAGTGGCCCAGTCATCTCGGCTGTGGGCTGTGGATGTTTCCCTCTGAGCTAACCGCAGTGGTTACGGGAACCGTGTCCCCTCCAGTCCCCTCCACAAGCTTTCCTCCCTTCGCCTCCAAACTTGTGGGGATCCCCCCACCTCCCCGTCCGTGTCTTCGCGCTCATGAGGCCCGGACACATCCCTGCTCACAAACTCAGGCGTGAGGGGACCACGGCATCTTCATTTTTTTCCAGGATTTCACTTCTGTTTTGAGGACACCAGTGGTGGTTAACTTGGGATTCTCCTCTCCTTGCATGAGTGCAGGGGTGAGGCTGTGCAGGGATGTGGGGCCGGGCAGCCTCCCGTCCTTGGGACGGCTTTGATCCATGCTGAGTGACATCCACAGAGACACTCTGGCCCCACGTGGCCCAGGCCACCAGCTCCCACAGGCGGCGTTAACCCGTCCCCATTCCTTCTAGCTTGGAGGCTCAAGGACTCCCTCCCCGCTCACGAGCTCGGGGTTCCGCCACGGGCCTGAGGTAGAACCCCCAGGGCTGATAGGATGAAGCACCTCCTGGTTTCCCAGCCCCCCCCCCCTTGGTGTGCGGGGCTCAGACAGGTGCTCTCACGCCTGGCTGGGCCGCTGGGATCTCTGGATGCTCGCCAAGTCGACTGCCCCTGTCTCTACCTGGGCAGGGGGAGCAGCCCCCCATCCTTGCCCTCGGATCCCCACAGCCCACCTGGGGCTCTGTCACACCCTCCCCTTGGGGCTCCGCTCCCTCTGTGGGCTCCCTCTCGACGACCTGCCGGCATCTTGGGGTGTTTGTAGGGAGCCCTTATACTGAGTTCAGTGAGGTCAGGAGGGGCGGGGAGGTCAGTGACGAGCTGGCAGAGGGAAGATGGTGGCCCCAGGACTGGGGAATTATTGGACAGCAGCTCAGAGCCATGGTCGGGGGGCGGTGTGGAGGAGTGCATGACCCGGCGCTGGCCGGAGGGGTTCGGGATTCCTTGGGCAAAGAGACATGGAAAGATCTAGAGGAGAGACTCGAGGGTCAGCTGCTCTTGGGAGGAGAGTCCACTGGCTCCCCCAAAACAAGGTTCCCTAGTCCCGATTGTTAAGCTTGCAGAAGTTCTAGGAAAAACCGTTCGGTCGCAGGTGGGAGAGAAGTTGATTGACCGCTTCCCCGTCAGGTTCGCTCCCGCCCTGTGCCCAGTCTCCGGTAATTTCCATCACTGTCCCGGGAGGGTTTCTTGAGGTCTGTCCTGGAAACCCGTAGCCCAGGGATGTTTCTATGTGAGTGATGAATGACAGAAGGGGTCCTAGTGGAGGGGTTTCTTCTCAGTTGTTCCCACTACCCGGCCTGGGGGAGGAAGGCGGGGAGAAGGGGGACAGCCTGGGGCACCCCCTGCCTGGCCACCGCGTCCCAGCACAGAGCCTGAGGGGTGCTCAGCTCTCCAGGCTCTTGGTTCTTGACTCCACTGTCACCTCTGTTGTCCTGACCCCCGCCTCGCCGGGGCCAGGGATGCCCGGGGACAGACATGGGTCTCCTGTCCCTGCCGGGAATTTCCGAGTCCAGACATCTTACAAGCACCCAAGCTCGGGGACTGGCCGAGCCTTTTGCTCCCCCCACGGAGGGGCTCCCGGGGCAGGGAGCGGTGCGCAGGAAGGTGGGGCCGGGCTCCCTGGCAGCGTCCCTGGAGGGAACCAGCCAGGACGCCGTCCCCCGGGGCCCCAGAGGCGGCCTCACACGGGGCTGGCTCAGGTAGAGCGGCTTTGCCCTGGGGCAAGCACACTTGGTTCCAGCCTGAGCATGGCCGCCCGGGGCCCCGCAGGGCCTCAGTTTCCTCATCTCTGCAATGGGCACAGCTGTGCTGCAGACAGGGCTCCTGGGACCCTCTCTCCAGAATTCTCTGCCTCAGAGATCCCAAGGACCTCAGAAATCCTAAAGGAAAGAGGCAGGCAGACTCCAGAACCCTGGGATGGGCTCTCCCCGGTTCCCTGGTTGCGATAAAGAATAACTTTACTATTATCCTGCTGCTCCAGCCCACCCCTCCCCTTCCCCTCACCCTTCCCTGTCCCTTTCTCCACCCCCTGCTGCCCTCCAGCCCTGCCCTCTGCAGGCCCCCACCCTGGGCCCGGGGCCTGGCCCTCCTCCTGTAGGCCCGGCTTGCCCAGCCAAGCTGGCCCCTTCCTCCCGGGGAAGCCCGCAGGGCCCTCTGTCCCCACAGGTTCCCTGGGGCCCCCTGCAGCCCCCACCCTGCCTCCCCTCTTTCTGCCTGGTCTCCCTCTCTGCTCTTCACTCT
Organism: Nasua narica; assembly: GCA_028533885.1. Lineage (NCBI taxonomy): Eukaryota > Metazoa > Chordata > Mammalia > Carnivora > Procyonidae > Nasua > Nasua narica. Next base: position 166,775,032 of record CM052810.1, on the reverse strand, counting down.
GCCTTTGGCCTGGACCTCCCTTCGGGCCCCGGGCTGGCCTCCAACCACCTAGCCAGACTGCTCCCCTGCCCTACTCCCCTCCCACCCAGCCACCTCCTCCCACCCTCCCCCCAGCCTTGGGCCACCCTGCAAATGGGCCCAGGGGGCACCTGCTGGGCACAGGGAGCAGCGGGGGCCTGGCTGCTGCAGGGGAGCCTTGTGGGCCCCCGGTGCTCCAGGGAGCCCCCGTCTCCCCAGTGAGTTCTCAGCCACGTGGGGTCTGGCCCAGGTCACCCAGTGGGTGCCCCTCCTTGGGATCAGTCCACAGGCCAAGGAAACGTGAAAAACTGCTCTGTGTCCACACTTGGGCCCCTCAGGCTCTCAGAGTTCCCATTGGGAGGGGTGGCTGGGCTCAGCGGACTCAGGGTACCTTTCCCTGCAGGGCTGGTCCCCCCCGGGGCCAAGCACGGCACTCCCCTCATTCAGAAGGAGCAACGTGCCCGGTGCTCAGCCCGTTCCCCAAGGCCAGCCTCCCTAGGAGACAGCGACCTGGGCTCCCTTTGGCAGAGGGAGGCTGTGGCAGCGGGAGGAGGGGTGAAGCCCTGGTAGAAGGGGCTGGGGCCACGGGGGGCCCAGAAGTGCGGCTGGGACGCTTCGCTGAGTGGAGCACCCTGCTCCCAGTGGGTCCCGGGCCCTCAGAGGGCAGCAGCTCGGCTCTGCGGCTGTAGCTCTTAAGAAAGATCAGGCCCTCCTGCTTTAACTGGGAGTTGTTTACTGAGACCCGGAAGAGATACACTTGAAATCAAGGTTCTCATGAGCAAATGATTAGACTTGGAGGCCTTATTTCCTCCCACGGCTCCAGAGGAATGCAAAGAAACAAGGTCCTGAGAGTCTATGGAGAGCTACGGCTGCCCCAGTGCCATGGGCCTCCTCCAAGGCCTGCCCTTTGCCTACTGCTTCTGTAGAGTTTCATAGTTTCCAGAGCTGGTAGAATTAAGCCAAAGCAGGATCTGGAATCTTTACTTACTCTCCTCCCGGTTCCCGTATCCCCCGCGGAGCTACCTCGGCCTTTCCTTGCTTCAGATGAGATGCTCACAGGAAATAGCAAGTATTTTCCAAAGCAATATAAAATACTTGTTCAAGTCATTTCATAGAAGAACAGGGCAAAAGGCTAAGGTATAGAGGGCTGGCTCATCTGGTTATAGAAAGAGAACCTGGTCCTTCTTATGTATTTTAGAAGGAGTGAACAGCATTACGTGCTCTATGGAAAAGAAAATCGATCCCGTGTGAAGTCCATCCCCAAGGCCTCACTTCCTTGGGAGGCTGTTCAGAAGGTCCTTGCCCGGCCAGCTTTTTACGTGACGTCTTACAGGACCCTCGCCAATTATTCATACGAGAATGACTCACCAAACTTGCCACCTGATGTTTCTTTCTTTCTTTTTTTTTTTTTTTGGAACAACCCAGAGCAAGACTTTTCAATGGCTCACAGTTTTACCCAGAACCACACACAAAAAATGACAAATTGTTACATATATCTTTTTATTTAATGTTTCCAGTCTGCGTCGTAAGGCCCAGCCTAGATTCAGAACCCTCTTATTCAAGGAAACCAATTTGAAATTTTTTTAATTTGTGTTTAATTTGTTAACATGTGTTTTAAGATTTATTAATGAACTTGGGAGACTAGAGAGGCAAAAGGAAGACCAGGGAAACGTTTTTTGGCGTAGGAGATCTGGCTCAGTTTAGACCAAAGTGGTTAACTACTTATATGAGGGAATCATCATAAATATTGATTACTTACCACTTGGCCCTCAGCCAAACCACCTAATAAGCCCAGGACGGCTTGGCTGATAAGTAAGGTTCTAGTAATTCATTTTTGTGTTAATGACAAGCTTTGGCGAAGGTATCTTTAGGGATCAAGCTGGACTCAAAGTTTTTATAGACAGTTGATTTGCATAAGCTGAAATCTACTTCTTGATGCTTTCCTTGGTGCTCTGGGTGGGTTAGGGCCTCTAAAGGCATCACTACCAATAAATGTTCTCTATGTCCCCTCCCAAGACTTTGTACCGACCCCATCTCACCTTCAAGGGTCTTTCACATGTTGGCTAGCTCTTTGCCTTAACCCTCCCTTTGCCTTTTGTGAGTTGTAGTTCTACCTCCCACCAGCTCCTTTGTCTTCCAATTTTTCCACCAACCTCTCTACTAGTTCTCTTCCCCAGAGTTAGCTTTTTGATTATTTTCTTAACACTATGAATTATTTCCTACAAACCTGCAAGCTTCCTCCACTATCCTTACCCTGATCACTCCCCCTTCCTCCATCCCCATGGAGATGGAGAGTGGGTAACATTTTGGGGTACCCCAAACCCTTGGGTTCAAAGTGGTACCGCTTTCCCCCCAGCCTCATTCTGAAGCCTCGAGCTGCATCTCCGTATGAATTCTCCCGTGACCCGCCTAGTCCTGGTGTAGGAAGGCTCAGAGCCACTGTTGGCTTCGCAAACCCCATTCTTGCTTCGTTTTGGTCCCCTGGTCTCCGAACCACTGCTGCAACCCACACGTCCTGGTTCTCCTCCAACCTCAGCTTGAGCACCATCTCCTCCAAGAAGCCTTAGGGTTTAAAGAAAGTTTTATTCATCTGTGTGTCCCCAGTGACGTGCACATGGCACGTCCTCATTCATGCTTTATCCGTGAACTGACATATCACACACAAAGCTGGATCTTTCCAAATTGGTAAATTAGCAAGAGGGTGTGTCCTCAGCGTCAAACTCGGTAAACTAGACTCCTTCTGCTTCTACAAAGAAGGTATCTCTAAACACTGGGGATGGTGACCTTATTCTTTGTGGCTAGCTAGATTTAATTCTTATTTGCTCATTTTGCAGAAGTCTAGGAAAAAGGAATTTCCTTCCATCACTCACATTTTCTTTCCTATTTCGCTCTGTCAACTGCATGTTTATTTGCGTCATTGTAATCCTTGTAAAAAATTCCGTCCACGTTTATTTCTTAAGGCTATGATATAGGGGCGCCTGGGTGGCTCAGTGGGTTAAAGCCTCTGCTTTCGGCTCAGGTCATGATCTCAGGGTCCTGGGATGGAGCCCCGCATCTGCTCAGTGGGGGCCTGCCTTCCCCGCCCCCGCCTACTTGTGATCTCTCTCTCTCTCTCTCTGTCAAATAAATAAATAAAATTTTAAAAAAAAAGCTATGATAAAAAAAAAAGCTATGATATAACTTATGTATTGTTCCATGTAACTAAAAATCAAATACAATTTTTCATGCAAAATACATCATAATTAGCCAAATGCTTCACCTTCATAAGCCCTGTGTTGTTCATTTCTCATATGTAATTCTCCATAGGATTCATTCTTCCATTGTTTTGATTGGGTTGGGGGCTCTTTGAGAACCAAGAGACTTTTGGCATGCAGCCTGCAGGAATATTTTCAAATTCTCCAACTGCATCCTGAGGCGGTGGGAGGTCTGGGGTCCTTCCCCTCGCCCGTGGGTTGAGGTGAATAAGTTGGATTAACCCATATGGCAGGAAGGTGACTCTTCATGTCACTGTCACTGGCTCAGGCCAAATTTGCCTCCTGGCTCTGTCGTCTCTGGGTGTCTCTTGGATGATCTGCCACCTTTTCTCCTGCTAAGGGCTCTGGCCATGGGGTGCTTGGGAAACTGGGACCGTGGTCGTGGGGAGGGACAGGAGGCCGTGAGTCAGCTGTGTGGTTACACAGAGCCGCACAGATCTGTGTGTGTTTCTAGGTTAGGGTGTGTCTCTGGGTGTGTACGTGTGTGTGTGTGTGTAGGTACAGACATACGTGCTTGTGTGTCTATGGCTGTGTGTGTGCATCTCAGGGTCGGTGTGTGTAATTCTGGCTGTGAGCCGTGAAGGTCTGAGGAAAGACCACAACACCGAGCCCAGTGATTTGGGACTCGGGGACTCGGGGACTGAACTAGGCAAAACCTCCTTCGATGGCAAAGTGGTATGCTCCCCGTTTGTGGCCTGCGAGGAGCCAGTTACGAAGGACAGACTTCCTGACCGAGAAAATAATGAACAGACGTGTGGGGTCCCATCACCCTTCAGCGCCTGGGCCCCTCAGTAGGGGCTGCGCCGGGGCCAGGGCCACACACTCTAGTCGCCACAGCCCCGCTCCGGGTAACCTGAAGCTGCTTCTCTGATGGGTTCCAGACATTTCCACAAGCTGACAGCCAAGAGCCGCCCCAGGTAACACACAGCCCCTTTGTCTCACGGTGGCACCGGGAGCCTTTTCTTGGAAGCGTGGTTCCTCGTGGTGTTGGACCCGGGGTGCCTGCCAACTATCTGTGAGGACAGAGGAAAAATACCTGCTCTCCCCAGGCTCTCAGAGCCAGGAATCCCCTCAGGGAAGGCTCCTGCGTGTGCTCATTCCTCCAGGCAGAGGAAAGGAGGGACCCGTGTGCTTCCCAGAAGCCAGAGTGTCAGGGCGTCCTGGACACAGGCGGCTAGAAACAGGGACCCTGTAGGCCGAGAAACCCACAGACTGAAGACAGGGCCAGTGCCCACCACCCTCGGCCTGGCCGAGCCTGGGTTTTCCTGTGCGTCAGGCCTGTGTCCACCTTCCCCGCCACCAGGAACGTGGGGCTGGGGCTTTCCGTGGAGGATTCAGGCTGTGAACAGCTGTGGGTCGCCTCAGGCTGGTCTCCAGACCTACCTCCCCGAGGTCCTGGGGCAGAAAACGCCAGTGGAGCTGGGGGGTGGGGGCTGAGGGGGGAGTTGCTGAGAGAGTGGCTGGGGACCAACGTCGGATCTCGTCTGAGGATAAGGAGGTCATTGCCCGGCTCTCGGTGACAGAAGTGCAGAGAGGTCCCGGGCCTTTTGTGATTCTGGAGCCAGGGCTGGGTTAGAAGCCACCGAGGTCTGCTCATTGCCTTTTTGTGTAAAGAGGTTCAGAGGAGAAACAGCCAGGGTGGCGAAGGGTCCCCCATAACAGGCGGCCCGAGTGCCCAGGCCAGTGCCCCCTGAGGGCAAATGAGCTGCTGACACTGAAAGGGAGTTTTCGAGGCGGACCAGGAAAGCGATGGGCCCAGCTAGGCAGGCGGGAGCAGGGCGGGGGACAGAGCCCCTCGGGGCTGGGATGCTTTAGGGCGGCTGCAGGTGTGACCGCAGAAATCAGAGTGGGGACTTCTGAGGCCACGCCTGGGTCGGGAAGACCTGGTAATGCCTCTCCTAAAGTACCCAGACATCCCTTCTTCCCCCTACCCTGCAAGCCTCCAGGCCCCAGCCCCTTCTACCAGGGCTTCACCCCTCCTCCCGCTGCCACAGCCTCCCTCTGCCAAAGGGAGCCCAGGTCGCTGTCTCCTAGGAAGGCTGGCTTCGGGGAACGGGCTGAGCACCGGGCACGTTGCTCCTTCTGAACGAGGCGGGGGGTCGTGCTTGGTCCCAGGGGGGGACCAGCCTTTCAGGGAAAGGTACCCTGAGTCCACTGAACCCAGCCACCCCTCCCAGTGGGAACTCTGAGGTGAGGGGGGCAGAGGGTTTGTCACATTTTCTCAGCCTGTGGACGATCCCGAGGAGGGCCACCTACTGGGTGACCCGGGGCCGGATCCCTGGGTGACCCGGGGCTGGATCCCTACATGGCTGAGAACTCACTGGGGAGTTCATTTAGAAGAGGTATAGGTCCAAGTACTTTGACGGACACTGGAGAATTTCCCTTCCGTAACAGCTTTCTCTCCATACAGCGTCTCGTGCCCCATGAACCAGAACTTAATGTGCTTCTCCAGAAGCCGCTGCAGATTTAAAATGATTTAATGCATAAACGAAGACTTCTGGTCCCCTTAGAACGGGTACCCACCCAATTCATGAATAATTTTCTACCTTCAAAATCAACAAGTAGGGGATGGATTTCTGTTCCCCTGACATCTGCTAACGGTTTCGGGGGCCTGCGGGCACCCCTCATCAGCAGCAGTGACAACTGGAGGGAGGGAGGCGGTCCCCCCACCCCGAGGAGACAGGCGGGATGGGCAGCGGTGGGGCTGAGTTCCCCTAAACGGCAGAAACATCGGCAAGGGGGGCTGTTGGCTGGGTACAGATGGCACAGGTCTGAGGATAAGGAGCCCGAGGTTCAGGCCTGAGTGGCCCGATTTTCTCTGTGACGTTGGAGGCAAAGGCGTCCTGGATGTGGGGAGCGGCGGGGGAGGGGGTGCCACCTTGTGCCGGGAAAGGGTCCTGGAGCTCCGCGACCACCATTTTGAGTGCGACCCTTTCCAACCCCAGCTCTGCTCTGTCCTCCTGGGGTCCCTGTAGGCTCATGACTCAGTTTCCCCATCTGTAAATGAGGCTAATGATAGTCTATACCTCATAGGCGTTTGGAGAATGAACTTATTTTGTCAAGTGCATTGCTGGCCAACTGATCCTTAGGACTCTGGATATAAGTGGCGAAAGGCGCTGCCGCTCTCATTACTGAAGTCTCCTTGCAGGGTTGGGGTGATGGTGGTGGAGACCAAGCCCCCCTGCTGGGCAGGAAGGGCCCTTATTGGATGACAATGAGTCAGCCCAGGTGGAGGACTCCAAGTGAGTCTGGGGGTGGAGGACTCTGAGTGAGTCTGGGGGCAGAGGGCCCTCGGGGCAAAGGGCTTTTACATTAGAATGGGAGCGTTGCCTTCACCCTCAGAGAGGACTTATGGGGAGCCTGGGAACCCGCCCCAGCTCTGAGCTGCAGGGCTTTGGTATTAGAGAAGCCCTTTCTTTTTTTTTTTATCCTCCAACCTAGGATTTAAAAAAAAAAAAATCAATTCAAAGATTTCCAGGAAGGAAATGAATATCGTACTTTAACTGTGGCAGAATGAAGCCACACACATTATTGAGGTGCCCAAGACAGTTTGTGGGAACAAAAGGACGTGCTCTTACACTCAACTGGATAATTTCCATGCAGCAAAACAAGTATAAATATATGTGCACGAGGGGGAGGGGTGGGAAGGTGGTGTGGGGAGTAAACGCCCACAAAAAATAGGGTCACATTTAATAACGGAAGTGTGAAGGAGAATATTAACCCCCTGATGGATGCGTGGGCTAGAGACTTTGTACTTTATGCAAAGGGAAACATGAAGAGAAAAATATTTCAAAAGCATCCACTCTTCCCAACCCGCAACGCGTCCCTAGGAAACGTCCCAGTGCACCTGCTGCTGGCAGCCTCTGACAGGTGCCAAGGAGCCCAGGGCCCGGGCAGGAGCGGCAGGGGGCCCGGGGCTGCCAGGTGGGGACAGAAGAATGTCCTGAGCTCCTTTGACCACCCCCCCACACACCAGGGCATTGGTGAGCCCAGGCCGGAGAAGCCCTTGTGTTAACCTGGGCGGGGGGGTGTCTCTGCTCAGAGTTCTGAGATTTGGGAGGCTCCCTGGAAGTGGGACGTCTTTCCGATATAAACCACAGAACCTCTCCTCCCAAGTTCAGCAGGAGGGAAAGCTTTGCACGTCCACCTTTTCCAGAACCCCAGGGTCTTTATAACCCCATTGGCGCCATACCTGGCTACACGCAGGATAAATATGGGGAGCGGAAAGCTCAGAAAACCATTTTCTAAATCGGGGGTGGCAAGAACGGAAGGAAAGCCCACACCCAGCTCTCCGAGAGTCCAGAGCTCTGTGCCTTAACCTCAGGGCTACATTTCCAGTGAGAGCCTGAGGGGGCGTGTGGGAGGGGACAGGGCGAGTTCTATAGGCTTGCTGTCTCCCTCCCTGTGCGCCCCCCGCCACGGTGTGTTTTACCCCACCTCGCCTTGACGTTGATGCTGTCAGCTGCTCCATGCTCACTTTCAGGGAGGCTGAACATTTTGGATCTCTTCGGGTGGCCATTAGTGTCCAGCTGTTTTTTGGAGCAACTAGGGGGCAGCATGGGGGGGAGGGGCGTTGGGGACTTGGTTCAGGTCCCAGGAAGCGCCTCATTTCTGCTCCAGTGGGGTCGTGCAGGCTGAATGCATAGGGCGGGCTTGGGGACAGAGCTGTGGCAGAGCCTGGAGGCTTGGATCTTAGGGTGGGAGGGTACAGAGGGGCTGGACCCATCTTGCTCTCCCTGCCTTTCTGTCCTCAGTTTCTCTATTGAGGCCTCCTCTTATTTCTGGGACCCCACACTCCACAATGAGGAAGGTCCTGTTCTTTATTTGCTCTTTTTTCCAAGACCCTTGAGGCTGATACAGTATCAGTGGGGGCTTGGGGACTATTCTCTGTGCTTCTAGCATTTTTTGTCCCCACTTCATCCCTTGTCCCTGGTCCCTGTTGCAGCTCCCCGTGGTGGGACTGGGGGGGGCATCTCACATGGCTTTGGCCCATCTCCGATGCCCTGTGATGCAGCCAGCGGGCAAGCCTGGAGGCGCTGGTCCGGGAGTGGAGGAAGAACTCCAATCACTGAAGAAGCAAATTCGAGCAGCCCATCAAGAGAGGGTGTGGCGAGTCCCCAGGTGCAGGGGAGCGGCTCTTGGGCAAACCCAAAGTGCCTTGTTCCTCGCCCTACACGGAAGTGGCGGGAGTGGCTCGTGGAGCTCAGGGCTGCCCAGGACACTGGTCAAGTTGGAGGTACGAGCCCCCTACTCTGGGCTTCCCAAATGGCGGGCAGGCGGAACCCCCTCCCCAGCTCCCCCCAGGCTCCCAGAGCCTCTGGTTTGTTCTGGAAGATGAGAGTGTGGGCAAGACCAAGGGGGCTGGCTCTGGGAAGCCTAAGGAACCTCTGTGAAAAAGAGTTTTCCTACTTGTGACTTCCCGGGGCTGGGGGTCGGGGGCGCAGGGCGAGGAGAGGAACTGGAGGGGCCGGAGCCCTAGGGGGGCCTTGGGCGGGTCCCCGCCTGGCCTACCACTTAGCAGACTTTCTCCAGCCCACACGCTCTCTGGCCGGCCGGGGTTGGGGGTCCGCCATCACGCCCTTGATGAGAGGCATTAGCAAAGCTCTTCAAGAGGGGTGCGTGAGAGATGACTCGTACACAGAATAGACTCAATCTTTTGTGTTAAGAGAGGGAAAAAATCAGAACACATATGTACATACGTTGGTACGACACTCCCGGAAGAAGCTGTCATCAGTGGTACCCGGAGAGGTGGACCCTGGATTGCAGGAGGGGCAGTGGTGGGGGCAGAGACATCTTACTGTGTTCACCAATGTATCTGAAGCAGGCGCATGTACTCAAAATTTTAGATAGAACAGAAATATTCATGAGAAGAGAAGACAGCCAGAACGGGGGGTGGGCGAGGCTCCCTTCGAGGGGGTGGGGAGTGGGGAGTCCGTCTCCACGGACCCCTCCCAGGCTGGCTGGGGGCCCAGGGCAGGGAGGGAACTCGGTTCTGCTCAAAGCACAAGCACGGGGACAGCCAGAGTCATAGTGACAACTTAAAAGGGAGCCAAGTTTAGTTCAGTCAAGGTCGCTTCACCCAATGACGGGGAGCCCATGCTCTGCGGGGCAGGTGACCTCTCCACAGTCACATACGGCTGCTGTTTCCGCAGAGATGACCATATACTGGGATGAAGGACCCAGACCCACTTCGGGGAGTTTCGATTCCTGTAGACACCCGAAAGTCACTGCATGCCCGGCCTGTAAAAATAGCCCGTGCTTTCGTCTCTAATGGGATCTCCTGGTCCCTGTGCCCCTCTGTCTGTGGGCAGCAGTCCCAGCCCGAAGGGCTGGGAGTCAGGACAGCCTTTCCCCGACGCTGGCTGTCCCTGGGTGACGCCCGGCTTTTCCACAGGCTTCTCAACAGCTCTGCAAGCCCCCCATGCTCCTTGCACCCCCACGAACCCCACCTGCTTTTTGGAAGCTGAGTGACACGAGAGGTCCCAGGAGGGAGACCTTCTTCCTGGAAAAGGGTCCCCCTGCCCCATTCTGGTTCTACTCGGTGGGGCGGGAACCCCTTGCAAGGCCCTTCTCTAGACACAAGAAAGAAAGAGTCGCAAGAAAGAGTCACTCTTGCCACTCGAAAAGCATCTTGGTCCCACCCCCCTCATTTTACTGATGAGGAAGCTGAGACCCAGAGAGGGAAGTGGCTCTATCCGGAGCAGGCTGGTCACCAAGCTGGGAGGACAAATGACTTCTCGCAGCTCACCCAGCTGCACTGGACACCCAGCAGGTAACAGCCCGCCCTCCCCCGGGGCCACTTACAAAAACCCAGGCACAGAGCCACGGACTGACCTGGCTTTCCTGGATGGCAGGTAACTTTCCTGAGGCCAGCGGGACCTCCGTGGTCCGGGTCTCATCCAGACCTGCACAGACCCAGCATCCCCGATGGCCGGAGCGCCAGCAGCCCAGCAGCCCCCATGAGTCTCTGTGAAAATAGCAACGGCAGGCAGAGGACTCCTGATGTTAGTGACATTTCCTACGAACCCTCAATTTCCTCCCGATTTGACTCAAGGTTGCAGCTTCTTGCTGGGGTGGGGAGATCTCACGGTAGGTAGCCCAGGAGCCTCCCCAGGGGAGCTCGGCTTGCGTGCCATTACCTCCCGCTGGCCTGGCTGCCTGCTCTCCCGGAACCCAGCCTGGAAAGCACCTACAGCCCAAGATGACACACTGGCAGGAATCACCTGACAGCCCCCGAGCAATGGGCTCCAGGCAGGCCACAGCTGGGCTTGGGAGCCCGGGCCAGCCGCTTACCAGTTGTGTAAGCTTCCCTGGCCTCTATGTATCTCTCTGGAGAATGGGAGCAATGATGGTTTTTTCCCCTCATGGGGCTCTTGAGAGCAGTAAGTGATGCAAGTGCTTGATCGTGCAGGAAGCCAACGGGCAGCTTTGACTGCTCTGATGTGTTTTAACTGGATTAGTCCCTATGGGTACCCCCATGGTACCCTGACGACTGGCCCCACCCGGCCGCGGATCCGATGGTGCAGGCGATCAGGGAAGTGGGCATTTGAAGAAAAGGATGAGGTTCTTAGGAGGGGAGGGGAGAGTCTGAAGGGAAAGAAGAGATGTTAAGTGGAACCGGGCATGCCAGAAAGTGAGGGAGGGGGTGCTGGGGGCTCCTGGATAGATTGGATGCTCGGGCTGGTGATGCTGATGGGGAGCTGGGGTGGGGGTGGGGAAGACAAAGGAGATGCTCAGTGTGAGCGCCAGGGAGGCCCCTCACCACCTGTTTGATCTCGGGGTAACTTCTCTTGAGCCTCACTGTCCTCATCTGTAAAATGGGCACGGTTAAAATAACATTCCGGGAAGGTGCCGAGTTCCCACCGCAGAGCCCTTAGCACAGGGAAAGCCACATCTCAAGTCCCCCAACCCCTCTCCAACCTGCGAGGCTCACGGTGCAGCTCCAGCAAAATTTTGGAGTCTGGGAGATTCTGTGTGATCTCTTCCCTCTGTGTCCTGTTCCGTTTCGCATCATGTCCCCCAGAAGCCCAGCTCAGGTGTAGACAGAGGGCTTTATTTACACTATGGTGTTGGTGGCAGATAGCGGCATCCAAGTAAATATTTATAACCGTGGACGGTCAGCGCTGCACCCCCGGCGTGCACCCACCGCTACGCGGGAATTGCAGGTGAGGAACCTGGACGACACTGGTCCAGGGGAGCGTTCCTCCTCAAACTACATCCCTCGGGCTGGCCTTCCCTTCTCTTAGGTGGCTCACACCACAGTGCTCTGTGCGGACGGGGAGTCTGGCAGCCAAAGGGGGGCAGGTGGGGGACCCTCCTCAGCCTGACTACCTCCTAAAGCTCCATTCTTACTGTTGCTCGTATTTCTGGAAAGTCCGTCTGCTGCTGGAGGGAGGATTCAGGCTGGGTCTGAGCCCCACAGCTGGGTTTAGGGGCTGAGGTTGTGCGTAACAGCCCTGGCACCGCCCCGGGAGGGACCCGAGCCCAGGCAGCTGTAGAAATCCGAGCCCAGAGCCTGGCCCGTCAGCAGGAAGAGAGCCAGCTTGGTGAGGCCACGGGCGCCGGCTCGCTGCTGTTCAGAGGAGAGAACCCAGAACCCAGACGGAGGCCCCACAGCCAGAGAGAGCCAGGAGCCGAGGCTTCCGGAAGTCCCAGGCCCCGTCCTTCTTCACACACAGGCTATGTTCACTCCTCTTCACCAAACACAAGAAAATGTTAATATATTGACAGAAGATTCTATTTCAGGGTTGGGGAAAAAAAATCCTTCTGTATGTGTGAATTCCTCTGACAACATTCTGGATAAATGGACTCCTGCCTTTGCTTGCATACCTCTGGTGACAGAGAGCTCACTACATAGCAAGGCTGCTCTGTCTGCTGTCAGATACTCCCTTAGCAAGGCGGGTCCGTCTCTGTGGCATCTGGAGCCTGTTCTGTGGAGTCATACAGCGGAGCATGTCTCGAGCCCTGGGAGTTGCTAAAACGTCTATTATTTCATAGATCATGAGCGACTCTAGTCCTTTCCCCATTTTGTCTTGGGCCATGGCTCCCTAGCCCTTCTACAGGCAGCCTGAGCAGAGAGATAGTCCCCAGCACGCAGGTGATCAGAGCGGTGGGAAGGTCACTGTCAGTCACTCCAAGTTCCTCTTTTTTTTTTTAAGATTTTACTTATTTATTTGACAGAGAGAGAGCGATCACAAATAGGCAGAGGCAAGCAGAGAGAGAGGGGGAAGCAGGCTCCCCGCTGAAAAGACAGCCCAATGCGGGCTCAATCCCAGGACCCTGAGATCATGACCTGAGCTGAAGGCAGAGGCTTAACCCCCTGAGCAACCCAGGCGCCCCCCAAGTTCCTCTTCTAGATTTCTAAGTAGAACTTGGTTCCTCTCATTTGTCACCATCTTTCCTGTTTGCGAGAATATTTAGGAACTCCCATGTCCCTGTAAGCTGTGACTGCCTCCGTATTTTGTGCATACGTAAATAAAAAAAAAGAACAAACTCTTTTCCAATATTTCAGTAAACGTAGTTCTGATTTTATCGGTGACTCACACGTTATTTAAGGGACCACTTAAGAGAATGCATAAAATACCAAGCATTTATTATTAATGTCACGGTGCTCAGCAAATAGTTGTGCTTTCTTTGAGGTCTGAGACAGAGTAGACTTGCCACTGTCTTAGAGTCCTGGGCTGGGCCCAGGAAGGGCATCCGTTTGGAGAAAAGATCCTTGTCGTCTCCCAAAGAAAGCGTATTCCCTTGATTTAGATTTAGTCTTCACTGATCTGCCTTTTTAATTTGGCTATGCGGAGCTCGAAATTTCTCTACTTGATCGATGATACTCCGGGAGGGGAGCACGAAGGTCTCTACCTACGATTTTGTTTCTGTTTCTACTTCCTTTTGCATTTCTGGCATGTTCCCAGTATGTGTTTCTTTGCTATGTGCCTTGGAACAGAAATAAAGTGTTTTATGTTTTAATTATTCATTGTAACTTTTATTTCTGTAAAGTCTCTGTGTTACTCTCTCAATTCTTTTTATGACACAAAACTTACTTTGTCATATTTTTTTTCTAGAGTTCTGTGTGCCTGATAAACCAAAAATTGCTCTATCATTTTACTCTGTCCATCTTTTAGTTTTCTGTGTTTCTTATCGGCAAAAAACAAACAAACAAACAGAAAAAACACCAAAAAACAGGTTTGGGCATTTTTAATGAATGCCCCTTTTCAGAGGGAGTTGTTAGCACTGTCAGGGAGAACTGTAATTCGATTATGTAATTGCTACATTTGTGTAAACCTCCACGGGGTTACCCCCGTGCTGTCTACATAGAAACAGGGCAGTTTTCTCGCATCTAGTTTCTATTGTGAGTTTTCTCTTCCTTGTGTTCTTTTACAATAGACAAGATAATTTAACCTGAATATCCATTTAGAAAATATGTAAGTTTTCACTCGACATTTGTTTCTCTTGACAGCTATCCAAGCTTTGGGAGGATTTATGTAAATATCTTCTCTTCCCTCCCTTGACCCCCTTCTCCATGGTTAATCTGCATTTTGAATGTCTTTTGTGTCGGTCTTCACTCCTGATGTTTTGCACAATTTTGATGATGTGATGGCTGACCTGTGGATAGATGAGACTCTTTTTTTAAATCACCGATCACGTTCTTGTCATTGCTCCTCTCTGAGGTGGCATCTGCTCTCTCATCTGTGACTTCCAACTCTGTCATGCCTTGTCCCCACGTCCCTCAGATGCTGCCTGTTGAAATGTTCATCTTTGGCCCCACAACACTGATGCCTCATCAGCTAAGAACGAACGAGTTAGCCCAATGCCATCCTTTAAATTTTAAAACATTTTCACAGCGAGTAATATACCAGGGAAAGAAAATACACAGATATATCAGATGGATGATGTTCTTTCTTTCTTTCTTTCTTTCTTTCTTTCTTTCTTTCTTTCTTTCTTTCTTTCTTTCAAGATTTTATTTATTTATTTGACAGAGAGAGACACAGCGAGAGAAGGAACACCAGCAGGGGAGCGGGAGAGGGAGAAGCAGGCTCCCCGCTGACCCAGGACCCTGATGCGGGGCTCAATCCCAGGACCCTGGGATCATGACCTGAGCCAAAGGCAGGCGCCTAACCGATTGAGCCACCCAGGTGCCCCAGTGATGTTCTTTCTTTATGAAGAGTATAAGAAACATAGGATACAAAGACCTCTGCTGCCTCTGCCGTGCCTGAAACATACGCCCAGACTTTTCTTCTTTTAAGGGAAAGTCAAAAGCTGTTCTTATTTTTCTCTTTTTTTCCCAGCATTTACTACAACTTAAAAAAATTAAATTGTTTTCATAGCATCATTAATTAATTAGAAAAATATACACACAGAAAGAGCGAGAGGAGAGAGAGAGAGGGAGGGAGGGAGATTTAAAAGATTGAATAAGCACTCGCCATCTAACTGTTAGAATGTAACCAATGTTGGGCATATGGAAATTTTTTTCTAGGTTTATTTTTTTTTTTCCCTTCGTGTGGGTTTTTTTTAAATCATAGCTGAAGTCATTCTGAATGTATCGTTCTGTAGTTTGTGGGTTTTTTTACTTAACACAGTCAGCATAAACATAACATAATCAGACAGAAAAATTTTCCATTGAGTAGATTTACCATCGTGAAATTAAGCTCTGGGTGGCATTTATATGCATGTGTGTTTTTTGCTAGCAGAAAAAATGTTCAAGTAAACACATTTTCTGTACACGACTTTTCTTTCCTTTTCCTGATTTACTTTAAGTAAATTTTTAATCACGGGATGAAAGATTAATAAGGTTGTACTCTAAGTTATCAAATCTGGAAGCTGTGTGCACTCACCAGCGTATCGATGACTGTTTCACGGAATCCTCACTAGCTTCTTTGTTGAAATGATGAGCAAAAATTTTATCTCTTTGTAAATCCTCTTCTGGGAACTCTCTGTCCTTTGCCTGTTTGTCTCTTGAGGGTCTTTGTATCATATATTTTTTATACTCTTTATAAAGAAAGAACATCATTCATCTGATGTATCTGTGTATTTCCTTTCCCTGGTATATTACTTGATGTGAAAATGTTTTAACAAAATGTTGAAAAGAAGGTTTCTACATATTGTGGTCAGAATATAGCCAACATCATTTCTGCTTTTTTTTTTTAAATGGAAAACTTTGTTCTTGGTAGGGACATCCACATGTCCATTTTGGCAGCTGTTTCTTGGATACTGGAGAAAAAATTATCTGCCCCTGGAAGCTTCCTTCCCTCTCTCCATCCACGGATGTCAGACCTGCTCTCCCCTGTATCCTACACAGGCATTTGTCCCAAGAAATCTCTCCACCGTGGAATCTTGTCTTGGTGTCTGCTTCCCAGCCTCCCCTCCTGTGTGCGCGCCCCCCCCATCCATGGCTCCCAGCAACATTCCCGCCACAAGGGGACTGGCTTTTACTCACAGCCCATCTTTGAGAAAAATGACTCTTTTATCTCTCGCTGCAGGCTGGAGCCTTTTTATCTTATTCCAGAGAAGTTCCTGATCTTTTTTTTTTTTTTTAAAGAAGATTTTCAAAAAGATTTCCTTGAACTTTCAGAGGGAATTCAGAGGATTAATTTTTCAGATTTTCTGCTTACTCTGCCATGAGGTGGAGGTTTTTTTTTTTTTTTCAAACTAATTTCTTTTTGCCAGTTCTTAGAGTGCTTTCTCTGACTTTAAAGATTACCGTTTGAAAAGTTCCCATTTGAAGTCTGTCAGTAATTCAAATGTGACCTTTAGGATGGTCCCGCTGGAGAACACTGGGGGCTGAGTTGTGTCTTTTTCCACATGTCCATCTGGTACCATTGAGTCAGAGAAGCCCCAACATAGTCAGACCATTTTCTCCTTTCCTTTTTTTTTTTTTTTAAAGATTTTATTTATTCATTTGGGAGAGAGAAAGCACAAGCAGTGGGGGAGGTTGAAGGAGAAGCAGGCTCTCCCCTGAGCAAGCAGCCCCACACAGAACTCGATTCCAGGACCCTGAGATCATGACCTGAGCCGAAGGCGGACGCTTAACTGACTGAGCCACCCAGGCGCCCCAAGTGGGGGAAGCCTTCTTTGAAGAAAGTAATATGAAGCTAGTTATGAAAGTGAACACCTACTTTAGAATGAGAATGAGAATACTAATCACAGTGAATTTGAATTTTAATGATTAACAGATACCACAGACAGAAAAATAGTGTTTTTATTAATAAGCTGCTTTGCACACTTCATAGGGGCTTTTTAAATTTTTGCTTTATGCCTTTGATTGCCTCTACATATATGACCATGAGTTCGTAATGTTTTCCACAGACAGAAAAGGAAATTAGTCCTTCTGGTAACGTATTTGATCAAATTTAATCAAATTTAAAAATGCCCAAATCCTTCCTTCCCCAAGGCTTTCAAGGGAGCTCTACTGATGAGAAACGATTGCAGAATGGGGCTTCTCCTCCTGATGCCTGTGGAGCACTGAAATAAGGCACGGGCATGCTTGCGGTGGAAGTTTTTGTTTCCCAGTAAAACCCTATGAAACCTGAATGTTCGTCAACAGGCTGTCGGCTAAATGGGTTGAGGGGTCCCCGCACTACAAGACAACAGGACGTAAGGGCCATTAAGAAGAAAAAGCCAATTCATAGACGCCGATGCGGAAACAATTTCCAAGAAACGTTACGAAGTGAAAAAGCAAAGGGCAGAGCTGTGGGTGTGGTATTTTCCAAATGTAAAGAAACATCATACACACACACACACACACACACACACACATATATGTATGTATGTGTATGTGTGTATATATATGCATATCCTTGGAAAATTTCTGGGAAAAGTATGCACAGGTTCGTAAACGTGGTTGTCTCTGGAAAGGACAACCGAGGACCTCGGGTACAATGGAGGCTTCTTTTCTTTCTTTCTTTCTTTCTTTCTTTCTTTCTTTCTTTCTTTCTTTCTTTCTTTCTTTCAGTACTGTCTGAATATCTTATTGAATGCGTCGGGTACTTTTTCAATAATAATAATAATAATAAAAACTAGCTGGATAAGATGCTCAGCAAATGACTAGCGCAGGATTCTCGGTAAAAGGCGGTCTCTCCGTTATGCCCACATTTTGGGCCCCCCCACCCCGCCAGGAAGTCCCTGGGGGCAGAGAGGCTCACGCCCCTCCCTGGGCAGGCGTGACTGACCTCTCGATGCAAGGGCCCTGTGTGCTCTGGGGGAGCCACGCCAGCAGATCTGTGCCCATTTTGGGGAGGGGCGTGAGAAAAGAGGGGTGCGTGCCTGGAGTCTGGGTCATCTGAATTCTCTGTCCAGCCTCAGTGGTTCTGGAGGCCTGGGTCGAAGGAACATCTTCTGGGTTTGATCTGCTCCAGGGCCACTGTTACGGATTGAATGTTTGTGTCCCATCCCCCTTCTCAAATTCACTAACATTAATCTACCCCCCTCCCCCCAAGATGGTGGTATTAGGAGGTGGGGCAGTTGGAGAGGTGATTTAAGGCTTGTGAATGGGATTGGTGCTCTTAGAAAAGAGACCCCAGGGAGCCCTCTCGTTCTCTTTCTGCTTTGGGAGGTCACAAAGAGAAGTTCGCAGTCGCACCCTGGCAGAGGGCCCTCTCCCAACCACCGGCAGAGGGCCTTCCCTGAACCACCCCTGGCAGAGGGCCCTTCCCCAACCGTGCTGGCTCCCTGAGCCCAGACCCTAACCAAGACAGCCATCTACGACGACGCAGAGATGCCTAGTGGTATGTACCTGCCCTCCACACCCCCAGATTCAGCTCTAGCGTGACACCTGGCCAGGACCTGCCTTGGACCCTCATCTTTGGCCTGATTGGAAGCCCTCACTTGTCCCCGGGGTCCCAAAGGGCTGCAGCACCTCCAAACCTTATGTCCTTCGGGCTTCAAGTGCCACCGAGGCAGCCCAACCCCCTTTCTGGAAACCCAAGCAAGAGTTACCTTTGCTTTTCACTGCCTCCGCATGGGTCAAATGTCCATCCCCGAACCGTGTCCAAGGGAATGTGATGGGCGACCAGCCCTTCGGGCAACCTTCCCTGATGCGGGTGGCAGAGAGCAGAGGGAGAGCGTGCAAAGAGGGTCTGGGTCCTGGAAACAGCGTTTGAATTCCTGATCAAGCCATAGCTCAGGTCGGCCCTGCCCTGCTTAGTTTTCAGTTACGCGAAACTCTGTCCTTTGCTGAAGCCATTCTGGGCCAGGCTTTGTGTCACTGTTCCTACTTTCAGCAGGAGTTCTGATTGAGAACAAGGGACAGATGTTCACACACACTTCCGTTTTTGTAAAAGAGAAAGGCTCACGTGCACCATGCGTGCGTGAGCGTGTGTGTGTGTATATGTGTGTGTGTGAGAGAGAGAGAGAGAGAAGAGAGTCTGGAGCGAAATACACAAGAAGGTAACAGCCCTTATATCTGGGCAGCCGGATTAGAGGCAGTTTTCTTTCTAGTGTTTTCTAATTGTGATTTAGTGGGTGCGGATGGCCGTATGATGCAGTCCTTTGGATCCATCGCCTATAGAGAGTGAGAGGGACTTCATCTCCTCTGTCGTTGGTGTTGTAGGAAAGAACATGAGCCCGCAGCTCAACAAGAGCCAGAACTGCTCCTTCAGTGACGTGGATGAGCTGATGAAAACCGTGCAGCTGGCCGTCCACATCCCCACCTTCTTCCTGGGCCTCCTCCTCAATGGGCTGGCCATCCGAGGCTTCAGCTCCTTCCTGATGAAGAGGTGGCCGGATTACGCCGCCACCTCCATCTACATGATCAACCTGGCCATCTTCGACCTCCTGCTGGTACTGTCCCTTCCGTTCAAGATGGCGCTGTCCAACGTGCACACCCCCCCTCCTTTCTTCTGTACCTTGGTGGAGTGCTTCTACTTCGTCAGCATGTATGGGAGCGTCTTCACCATCTGCTTCATTAGTCTGGATCGATTCTTGGCCATCCAGTACCCGTTCCTGGCCAGCCACCTCCGGTCCCCCAGGAACATCTTGGGGATCTGCGGCACCATCTGGGTCCTGGTGTGGGCCGGGAGCACCCCGATCTACAGCTTCCACGGGAAGGTGGAGAAGTACACGTGCTTCCACAACATGTCCGACGGCACCTGGAGCGCCAAGGTCTTCTTCCCCCTCGAGGTCTTCGGCTTCCTTCTTCCCATGAGCCTCATGGGTTTCTGTTCCTCCAGGAGCATCTGCATCCTGGTCGGCCGTCGGGACCTCACCCGGGACTGGGTCCAGCAGAAGGCCTGCATCTGGACCATCGCGGCCAGCCTGGCTGTCTTTGTGGTCTCTTTTCTTCCCGTCCACCTGGGTTTCTTCTTGCAGTTCCTGGTGCGAAACGGCTTCATCGTGAAGTGCAGCTCTAAGCAGAACATCAGCTTGTTCTTGCAGTTGTCCATGTGTTTCTCCAACGTCAACTGCTGCCTCGATGTCTTCTGCTACTACTTCGTCATCAAAGAGTTCCGCATGGACATCATGGCCCCCCGGCCTTCCAGGGGCCAGCTGGTCCTCCAGGATACCATGACCACCAGGGGCTAAGGAGAGAAAGACCGATGCAGAGGAAGGAAACCCCAGATTCTGGTAGCAGATACCCTATTGCAAGGTTTCTGATGTGGTGGACGAATGTGGCGCCTTACTGGTGCGCTTTCCCTTTTGATGCTCACTGAACACGGTCTTTGCTCATTATGCCCAAAGACCTTTCCTCATCACCCAGGAGACTCAACATAAATCACCCAGTATCGGGGACTCTCTGAAGGACCCGAGAACCAGGTGAATTCTTTATTTCTAAGCTCAAAATGCATGAGGCAGAAGAACTGAAAAGAAGGAGACCATCTGAGCGAGGCTGTTTCCCAGCTCCCCCCATCCTTCTGTTAGACTGGAAGATTCTGGAAAGGAAGAGAGAGGCGTTAGGAGAGACAACCAAGAGGGTTGGTCAGGGTGGACGATGTTCTGGGCAGATATGAAGCCGTAAGGAGGTGACAAGCTCCTTTCGGGTTTGGGGACCCCAGGGTAGAGGAAACTCGCGCCTTCCAGTCCCTTCTCGGGCTCTGGTGGCCAGTAACCCCACAGCAAGTGGGGGTGATGAGGGCAGAGCAAGAACATACAGAGAGCCCCAAGTTTCCTATGGGGAAAGAAAGTCCCAGAAAGCCAGCCAAACTTTCCTGTGGCCATGAGAAGGTGGCAGAAGGATGAGGGAAGCTGATGTGACCCGGGCTGTGGTGAAGCTATAGCTCGTTACAGACAAGCCTAGGGGCGGCTGGCCGGGTGGCACTTTCCACAGGACTGTCGCTCTCCAGGGGCTGGGAGGGAGAAAACGAGCCAGCCGGGGGTCGGAGGAACCATCTAGAGGGCACGCAGCCCCTGGCAGTTCCTGGCTGGAGACTGCCAACCGTCGAATCATGGCCTGGCCCGGGCTTCTCGGATGATCTCGGAGAGGGGCTGCCGAGACCGCTGCAAGCCTTCCGATGACTCAGGCTGCTCCAGAGTCACCCCATTACAAGGTGAACTGTGGCATGTTTGGCACGATGGGGTGAGTGGGATGAGCTGTAAGAGATGAGACTTCGCCTGAAAAAGGGGGAGGTCTTGAGGAAGCAAAAAACCACCTTCTACCTGTAGGGAAAGAGGCTCCCACCGCTAAGCGGTGGATGGAAGGCAGGGTGGCAGGGTGGCGGGGAAGGGGGTGGTTTAGAGAAAACCCTGACAGGAGGCAGAGGCGGAGATCGGGTGATAATAACCCCAGGCTTGCAGCCACGGAGCTGTGTGAGGGGGTGGGGGCGGAGAGACGGGGAGGAAGGATGGGGGGCAGGGCTGCTTCCTGCTCGAGAATCCCCAGCTGGACCAAGAGCCACCCAAGGCCGGAGCCTCTCTACCTCCTGCTTCGGCCTCGGCCGACTCGGTGCCCAGGGCCAGGGAAGGGCGAGGAAGCAAGCAGGGCTCAATGCCGGGCTGGAAATGGGTGCGGAGGAGTGATCCCAACCAAGACCAGAGGCTCCCGCCCCGCACACGGGGCCCCCCTGCAGACCTGCAGACCCAGCCGCCCCAAGGTGCCTGCGGCGCCGTGGCCACCCCGCCCAGGGGCTCTGAGGAAGCCCGGTTGTGACATGCAGTGGCAGCAGGACACTGGTGCCGGACAGCGCTCGGAGCCCGTGGGTGGGTGCAGTCACTCCTCTCCTCCAATCGCTCTCTGCGTCGGGAGCCCGTCTCTTGGCACTTAGTCTCCCCGTGTACGTAGGGCCAGACAAGCTTCCTAAGAAGAGGAGACAGCAGCGCCCTGACCACCCGTCACCTCCGTGATGTCCATAAACATGAAAGTTTGTCCTGTGGGTAGCCTGACTCTGCCGGAGCTGGGTGACGGAGGCGGGAGGGGAGGGGAAGTCCGTGAGTGGTGTAGGTCCTTGGAGGGGGACGGCAGTGTCAGGTCCATGTGGCGACCGTGGGCTTGTGGGGGAGACTTGGAGACCCCCCGACTGATCCCCGCACAGCGGGGGAGGACACGGGCCTCTTCTCTCTCTCTGTGCAGACCCTCCTGGTCTGCGGGTCGCAGAGGACTCGTCGGGCCTGTGGGAGCGGGCCGCGGCCCAGGACTTCCGGCCAGGCCGCCGGGCAGGGGGGTTCACCTCGCCCAGCAGGCCCGGAAGGGGCCGAGGACAGGCCCAGGGTTAAGGCTGGGAGCTGAGGCCTCCAGGGGCCCACTCCCGCCAGCCAGGGGCAGTCAGCGACGGGGCGCTCTGAGGTCAGCCATGGAAATGGCTGGAATGCCCGTCGGTAAAGGAGGCTCGGGGACCTTATTTGGCTGTCAGTGTGACTGTGGTTTCCTTCCCAGTCTGGAAAACCTGACATACGTGTTGCGGAACATGTGTGAAAGTAACACAGTTTCTTGGGAAAATGATCTGATTAATCGGATTTGCCAAATAAACGGATTCCTGTGATGCTGCGTGACGTGGTCGTGGGCAGCCCTCGGCCAGCCCTGGCTCCAGGGGACAGCTGGCCGCTGACGGCCCTTGCCTGGTGACAGGGCCGTCTGGGCCAAAGGGGTCAAGAAAGGTTAGGCCGGAGCAGCCACATGGCCACCGAGTGCGAGAGTTGGGGGACTGCTCAGTGCAGCTCGCTACACCCCCTTGGGTCCTTGGCTCCCTGTGCCAGCAGCTGGGCCACAGAGACCCCCCCAGGCCCAGCTGCCGTCCCTCCAGGACTGAGCCCGCCGCACCCTCTCCCTGCGTCTTGTCCCACTTCCATCGTGATCCTGGAGCTGCTTCCAAAGGCCCTGGCTGACCACCAATGGGCTAAAGACACGGGGCCAGCCCCCCAGAGGTCCTTCGCCGTGACCCCTCCCTTCCCCGACCACCTGTGGCGTGAGTCTGACTCTCCCAGGTTAAATCTGAGTTTTCCATCTTGGCTTCTCACATGAGAATCCCGCTCCCCTATCCAGTGCTTGGAGAACGTGGGCTCCTAGGTGCTGGCCTGGACCACCTCTTTCTCCTGAATTCCCCACGACCTCAAGCACAGCTCAGTTGTGGCTATGGGTCTCCCCCCGACCCCCTAGTCCATATTTTGGAGTCCTAACCCCCAGTATGACGGTATTCGGAAATGGGGCCTTTGGGAGATACTTCGTTCTAGACGAGGTCCTGAGCTTGGAGCCACGGGATTGGTGTTCTTATGGAAAAGCCACCAGAGTCTTGGTTTTTTTCTCTCCCCCTGCCTGCACGGAGTGCGTCCACGAGTGAGGACGCGGGGAGAAGGCGGCCACTTGCAACCCGAGGAGCGAGCCCTCGGCAGACGTCAAGCCGGCCGGCACCTCGATCCCGGGCATCCGGCCTCCAGAACAGCAGACACACCTGTTGTCGGAGTCTAGTGTTTTGTTACAACAGGCCAAGAAGACGGAAGCCACCGCAATCTCTTGCTGACTCAGGAGCCACCTCCCGTCTGGGCTGCATCCCCCCCAGGGCACGACTGACCCTCCTTTGGGATATCAGCCCGGGGAGGGGGGGCGTTTGACAGGCAGAATGCTAGTCCGTGAGCCCCCCGTTCCTCTTGCACCCCTCTCTGGGGAGCCTGTGAAGCTGAAAGACAGCAGCCTTGCAGCAAGTTGCCACAAATAAACCCTAATTGCAAAGATGCTGGAAAAGGCCGAGGGCTGGCAGGTGGCCGTGGAGACCAGCAGAGGCTGAAAGGGCTTCAGTTAAAAGATCTGTGAGGAGAGCCTGGTACGCGGAGCAGTCCCGGGGTAGGGACACGGGCGTCCACACTCAGGTACCACGCGGAGATGGGGAACGTTGCCCCCCGGAACTGCCCTCCCCCGGGAGGCCACCGTGGGACCCCCGCTGCTCAAGACCCAGAAGAGCGGCACGACCACCATCACAGCCCCTCTCTCCTTTCTCCGCCCACGGCCGGCTTCCCCCTGAGCCCAGGACGCGCTGCTCACTGCTCGTGTGGGCGCCTCTGAGGGAGTGTGGGCGGCGGGGCTTGAAGCAGGACACACGGACACCCCCCGCCGCCCAGTTTGAGCCTGAGCGTCCCATCCCCTCCGCAAAGGAGAGGCCCACCGCAGGCCCCTTGCTCAGGAGCGGCAACCTAAGTGCGGCCCTCTGCGCTTTGAAGTCTCGGAAAGAAGATTTGAAGACTTGTCACTTCAAAGCCTGATGTCGATTCTGCTTGGCGGAGGGGCCCTGACTTCACCTGCAGGCCTCAGACAGCCTTTGTTTTTCGGGGGCCGTCACGGGGGCAAGTGTCACCAAGACGCTCCCTTTGAGGGGAAGTGGTCGAGACGGGGTCCCGGGGGGGCGCTTCCAGTCACGCAAACCCGACAGAGCCCGCCCCTGGTGACAGACCTCTTCTCCAAGGACAGCTCGGGCGGTACCTCCATGTCGGTGATGGTGACAGGTCTGTGTGTCCCCGGGAGGCCACACAGGGCTGCGGAGAGATACGCAGGGATCGGATGGTCCCAGGGTCCAAGATCTGAGGATCCCAGCGGCTTCTCATGGACGGTGCCTTCCCCGTGGCATGACACTGACTTGGGGACCATACCGTGTCCAGGAACCCAGGGATCATGTGGGAGGTTTGGGGTCAAACCACAGCTCTGTCAGTGGATGGTGGGGTTTCCCCGTAGGGCAGAGAGGCCTTACAAACTAGA
Source organism: Nasua narica (assembly GCA_028533885.1). NCBI lineage: Eukaryota > Metazoa > Chordata > Mammalia > Carnivora > Procyonidae > Nasua > Nasua narica. Next base: position 166,750,654 of record CM052810.1, on the reverse strand, counting down.
GGCCTGGCCCCAGATCGGTGGTGAGATCTCGCCCTCCGCGGGGGGCGCCGGGCTCCGGGCTCTGGGTGTGGCCACCTCCGGGGGCGGATTCGGGCCCCTTTGCTGGGCTTTTCCTCCGGTTTCCGTAAGTCTTGCGCCCGGACCTCAACTGGCAGCCGGAGCTGAGCTCTGGAGGATGGGAATCCAGTGTGTGCAGCCGACGGGGGCACGGCTGAAAGGTGGAATCGGGAGTCATGTGGGGAACCTGGCAGGAGGAGACCCAGAAATACCTGGGGAGGAGAACCCGGCAGAAAAATGGACTCCCTGCCCCGGGGGCCTCAGGGAGGCCAGACAGTGGGTCCTCCTTGAAGGGGGCCTGGGTGCACCCCGCAAGGTCCGCCCAGAGGAGGGAGAGCAGGGAGAATGCCGGGTTAGCAGCTCGAGCCACTCGGCTGGAGCTACTCCGGGAGGAGAGGCTGGGGCTACATATGTGGCCGGCCGGAGCCGTAGAGTCAGGGTGGGAAGCCACAGAGGGCAGCGTGAGTGGCCTCATTCTGGGAAGGAAGGCAAAATGGGTTGGTAGAGAAAGTGCCTGGGAGCAGAGAGAGCCGGGGACCTTGGTGCCCAAGTGTGGGGCCTTCAGAGAAGTCAGACCCAGTGTCTACCTTGAAGTGCCTTGGGACTTTCCGAGGGCACGGAGTCGGTTCAGGGCAGAGCCTCACCTTGAGGGGGCAGGCCGGGGGGGGGGTGGGCTTGGGAGGTGGGCTTTCTCAGCGCTCGAAGGATGGTCTTCGGCTTCGGGGAACTGGCTGGCCCCAGAGGTCAGCCGAGACAGCCGCAGAACCGGTGATGTGAACAAGTGATTTGATTCCAAGAAGGAGGGTGCACATCACCCCTTCACGCCTCCCGCCTCTCTCGGGGAAGGGACTGAATGTTCGCGTTCCCTCAAATTCGTATGTTGAAATTCTCGCCTCCAGTAGGATGAAACTAGGAGGTGGGGCCTTTGGGAGGTGATTAGGTCAGGAGAGCCCTGAGGAGAGACCCCAGAGACATCCTTGCTTCTCCTGCCGCGTGACGACACAGAGAGGAATCGTGGTCCGTGAAGAGAGAGAGGGCTCTCCGCAGATCCGGCCGTGCTGGATCTTGGACTCCTAGCCCCCAGAACTGTGGAGAAATAAATGCTTGTTGTTGAAGCCCCCAGCCTATGGTGCTATGTTAACAGCAGCCCGAGATAAGACGGGACCCCGTGTAGCAAGGAATTGTTCATGAGACTGAGAAAATGTTATTTACCGAAATCCCCCTGCAGAAAAAAAAGTATTTGGGAAAGTCCCTGGGGGTGAAAGTGGGAGAAGCTGTTCCAAGAGAGAATCCATTGCTTCAGAAAGGGAGGAAGGAAGAAGGGAGACCAGAGGGGGTCAGAGAGCCGGAAAGAACCAGAAGGATGGCAGGGGGCATGTGTGACCTGGAAAATCTCTAGTAAATGATGGAAAGTCGTGCAGTGCCCATCATGAGCAGATGTGCAAACAGGGATGGGAGGCTTGGCAGCCGGCCGCTGACTGTCAGCCCGGGAGTGTATGGCTGTCACGGGGCGGGCTCCGTTCCCCTAAGGCTGTGACACTGGGGTCCCAGCCAGGCTTATCCAAGCCTGCAAGGGGCAGGGAGCTGGGGTGACCCTGGGGGATGGAAGGTTGCTTGGTGCCTGTGGGATCAGAGCAGCCCACGGCCACCCCCGTGGGCTGAATGCTGGACTCCCCGAGACTACCTCCCTGCTTTAGCCGGAGCTGGCCATGACCCTGAGCTACACTTAACCCCGGGCTCCCAAGGCCTTGGAAGCCCCCGACTGAGAAGGAGGAAAGCTCAGGAGCTGGGTCAAAAGGTCAAGGCTGACTCCCGGCTCCAGCCCTGACCTTGCGCACTGCGCCTATGGCCCGGTGACCCCATCCCGTGTCACGCTTCAGCTCCGTGGGCTTGATCCCACAACCCTGAGAGGGAGCCGAAATCAAGAGTCTGATACCCAACCAACTAAGCCCATCCAGGGGCCCCCAGGCTAGCAGTTTTAAATGCATACAGTGAAATACACAAGATCACAAAGGAAACCCAATATACTGAAATAAAGTTACCCAAATTTAAAAATTGTGATACGGCCACAGGTGCGCTTCTGTAGTCAGGTCTTGCATGGGAAGGTTCGGTACCAGGCTTAATAGCTATCATAATTTTCGGACCTGAAACAATATTTTGAAATTTCGGCAGCAGCTGTGGTGTGATGTGACATTTGCTGTGACTTCTGTTGGTGGCAAAGTCCCAGGGACCGTGTCCGCCACTGCGGTGTGATGCCTGCTCGCACAATGGAAGGAAATGCTAGTTTCAATTAGCGATTAGTGAAAATAAGCGTGTAATGGCTTCCCCAGCCGGTTCCTGACTCCTCCGAGATCGACGCCTGACTTCCAGGTTAAGAACTCCTGGTTTAGGCAGAGTAGCGGGAAACAGAAGGATCACCTGTGTGCCCTCTTGGGTACGCAAATGTGGGCACGCCAGAGTGCCATCCTTTTCCTCTTGTGAGCAGTGGAGCTCAGCAGAAGTTGGTCCGGCCCGGCCGGTGTGCGGCACCTTAGGGTGGGGGGCGCTCTGAAAGCACAGACACCTGTACCCCCACCCCCGATCTCTGAGAGGCAGAGTTGGGCTTACTCGGTCAGGTTGCTAGGGGTGACCCAAGGAGCAGTGGCAGGGAAAAGTAAGTCACCTTGAGTAAAGGGGGGAGGCTGACTTGATATTTGCTTTTCAAAGGGGGAGGGCTGAGGCTCACAGGGAATGTGGATGATGCGGGAGGTCCCTTCCCACCCAGCCACTCTGCCCACAGGATGGTGCTTTAGGAGATGATGGCTGGGGGCGCGGAAGTGGACTACAGAGAATCCTGCGGGGGCAGCGGCACCCTCTGTGCGAGCAGGCTTCCACAGTGACATCTAGTGGCAGCAGGAGGCAACAGTAGCCATGGGCTCTTGGGACCCCACTTCTCCTCCTGGGGTGAGGAAGCCAAGCCGACCCCCTCTTTGAGCTAGGGAGGACCCTTAGGTTTGGGGGAAATTGGGGCCACCCCCCTGCCCAGTGAATTTGGGCAAGAAAAAAAAAGGTACGCAGGTTTGTAATCTAAGTTGGTGAAGCGAGGCATACCAGTTGCATCACTATCATTATGTATTTTATTATTACTACTGTTCTTCCCACATGTTGATGTAATGAGTTCCACTCTCAGACCTGGCCCAAACTTATGTAAAAGTTCTCGGGGGCACGTTATTGTCATGCCATAAAGCATCTCCAAGGTCCTATCACGCCAGTGGCTCCAGTCTTTGGCAGGATCGTGAATTGTTCCCTACTCCTCCCTCCCCCCTCCCGTGCCCCCGACCCGACCCACGCTCATTGCTCCCCACTCCACCCAGGCCATCTGTCCTCTTTCTGCTCCTTATCAGCTGCTCCCAGGAGCCATTACTCCTAGTATAAGTGCTTGGCCATATGGGTTTTTTTTCTGTCTTGGGATATTTACAATGGAACGGGGAGAAAGCTCTAATTCAAGGGAGACAGCAAAAGGAGGCTCTTTTAGAGACACTCACCCCCGCCCCGCTAGCATTTAAAGTTGCAACAAGGAGCCTGCAACAGGTGAGGTCCCGGGCTGATTGCCACGGCTGTGAGGCATCTGGAACCAGCAAACCTGGAGAGGGCGCTGCACAGGGCAAGTGAGAGATCCCTTGTCAGAGGATGGGGCTCAGGTGCATTTTAAATTTCTGTGCATTATAATCTGTCTCCATTACCCGTGACTTTCCATAAAGTCCCCTGCACTCAGTAGCCCTGTGACCATTGTCATTTACAGGAGAAAGGAAACTGGAGATTTCCCACGTGGGCTCAGACCCACAGACTTGCAGGACCAGGGCTAGGATGGGGAATCACGCAGTTTCCCCCGAGACTTCTAGAACTGTGGTGGGGAGTGCCAGGGTCCCGCTGATGTGGGATAAAATCACAAGCCCTTCTGTTTAGAAAGTGAAGGGATGGGGACCCCATAAAGCTGAGGACCCGGGGCTAGCCCTAGGTGTGCCCAGGACTTGCCTTCAAAGGGAACTGCTTTACAGATGTGGAAACACGGAAAACAGAGGCGTGAGTGGCCCCCACTTTGTGATTCCCAGGTGAGTGCTCTTTCCAGGGCAGCATCGTGGGTCTCTGTGCCCTGGCCCGCCCTCCCCAAGGCCCCACGGGCTCTTCAGAGACCCTGCGCTGTCACAGGGTGACCCCTCTGCTCCCCGACACAGGTTAGCACAAGCCCACCTGCCAGCCTCCGCCCAATCCGCACCCGGTGGGGAACAGACTTCCTCTCGCCTGGTTTGTTCTGCGTCATTTGGCCTCCGCGGCACTCTGCAGCAGGCAAGGAGTTCTAAATAGAGCTGGTCCTTCCTAATGGTCGCTCACAGCAGAGCTCATAAACCCCTGGGGATTGATGGCTGAAGACACCACCACTGCCCTAACCCTTGCTTCAAACGAGGGGCAACTGGAGGCTTGGCTCCCCCCGGATCCGGGGCGCCGGTAGCACCTGCTGGAGATAACAGAAAGCCAGAGTCCTGGCCCAGGCCCTTCATCCCAGCTGCGTGAGGGGGCCTCAGCCGCCCTTGGTAGAGGTCAAGGCAATGCTGAGGTAACTGGTATGTCTCATATCACCACTTACAAATAAGGTCCCCTTTGTCTTCAAGTTCAAAGAGCAACTCTAAGCCCCCAACATTATGGGAAAGGGCACTCGAGGCTTGGGACAAAATTTTCAGTGATAGGGCGCCTGGGTAGCTCAGTCGTTAAGCCTCTGCCTTCGGCTCAGGTCATGATCTCGGGGTCCTGGGATCAAGCCCCGCATCAGGCTCTCTGCTCGGCAGGGAGCCTGCTTCTCCCTCTCCTGCTCCCCTGTGGTTATGTTCCCTCTCTTGCTATCTCTCTCTGTCATAAATAAAATCTTTAAAAAAAATTTCCAATGATAGCATCACACAAGGATTCAAAAGTGCTGAATTTGAGTAACTGAGACTCGAGGGGAGGTCTCGGGCCCTGGAAGTCTCATGTGGCCCAAGGGATGATGAAGACATAGGCCCCAGAAACCTTGGTGAAAAGTCGAGATAAAAGTGTCCCATAGAATGTGATAGTAGAAATGAGCAACATTTCCAAATTAATGTATTTATTATTTACCTACTATGGAATTCAAATAGGTATTTAAAAACGACTACACATGAACAACTACAGGAGACATTTAAATAGTTGCATGCTTATCCCTCATAGTCGGTATATTCATGTTGAACCTTCTTATTTGGAAAAATGATTTCTCTTCCGTGTGCATCTTTTTCTTTTTCTTTTTTTTTTTGAAGATTTTATTTATTTATTTGAGAGAGAGAGAGAGCATGAGCAGAGGGAGAGGAAAGGGAGAGAGAGGGGCAGACTTCCTTCTGAGCGTGGAGCCGGGTGCGGGGCTCGATCCCAGAACCCCGAGATCATGACCCGAGCTGAAGGCAGACGCTTAACCGACTGGGTCAGCAAACTGTGTGTCTCTTCTTAATAGCCAAGTGGGAGATGCCTCATTCTCAGGGTTGCCTTAGTTTGGGGCATGGATGGCCTGTGCCCGTGGTTCCTGGGGAAACCCAGGTCTGGGTAGGTGGAGCCAATCCAGATTCTTCTGATGGGCTCTGGAAGCAGAGAGGAGTGGCATTCCCGCAGAGGCGGCATCTGGGCTAATGCCTGCTTCCCCGCCACAGCGGGGTGACCCAAGAGCCGAGGGCGAGGGGTCACCCCCAGCATCACACCGCCGTCCCTTCTCTCTCCTGGAGGGAGACCGAGGGAGGCCCCAGGCAGCTGCAGTCACCCAGTCACCCGCAGGGGTGCCCTCAGCAACTGCTCTGAACTCGGAGCTGTTCCTACTTACTTGGGTTAGCGCATGCTGGTTTCCCTTGAGGGCAGCAAAGAACCTTCCTGTGAGGGAAATGAGGTTTCCTGCTCCAGAAGGAGGAAGCTGGTTGTGGGGAGAGGGGAACTGGGGGCTCCGGGGTGCAAGTAGGACTAGGAGATTCCCTCTCTGTTGGGGGATGGGAAGCGGTGTCATTTGGATGGACCCTTCCCACACACCTCAGAGCTTCAAAGATAAGCCCTTTTTGATATTCTCACCTCCGTTCCTTGGGAAACACCGGCTTAGGGTCTTTTCTTGGATGACAACTGTCTGGGGTGGTGGAGGGAGCACAGTGACCATAATTACCCCCCGCCGGGGGGCGGGAGGGCACAGAGCCTTCCCTTCCCTGGGGTCCAGGAGGCAGAGGCCTGACGTGGGGGCGGGGGGACTTCCAAGGTCCGCAGAGACCAGGATGGTCTCGGGAAGCTGCTCGAAGTTCCCTGGGTGCTTGTAAGCAGCTCTGGTGGGTGTGCTGTGTCTCCGCCATGACCTCCGCGGGGGGTACCTGGTCCAGATCTGACACCCAGCAGCTGCCACCTGAAGGTCAAGGAGGTGACGGGACTCTCCCCCTTCCCCACACCTCCAGGGGATTCTCACTGTCCTCAGGTCTCGGCTTGGACACACATCTCTCCGGAAAACCTTCCCCGACCCCCAAGCCCCGGCGAGGCCCTTTCTACATGTCCCCATGGTATTCTGGCTTCTCACATGGAACTGAGGTGTGTGAGGGTCTTTGGCTGCAGGGAACCCACTCAGATTCCTTCAAGAAAAACAGGTGAGGATGCTAACTACACAGTTTTATAAACTTACATTGTTGAATGAGGAAGGAGAGAAGGATGGTGGGAGGGAGGGAAGGAAGGAAAGCAAGGATGTGTATGGAAATAAAGCCAACAGGACTCTCAGCTCCATTGCAAGGCGCCGACAGACTCACAACAAGACCTCACGGGGCCTGGAACAGGGCTCAGCGCTTGCAAGGGCTGGAAGTTTCCAGAAAGTTTACTGGCTCTGCTTCCCCTTCCAGCCTCTCAGCTCTGTCTCCTGCCGCCACCACCCCTCCAAATGGCCCCTCGCTGCTGGCTGCTCCCCCCGCCCCCCGTGCTAATCGCTGGCATCCTGAGGACGGGCCACCTGTGGGTTAGGCGCTCCCTGCCGTCCAGTCAGCCACGGCGGGGATGCCCTGGGCCACGCAGTGTGTGACACGGTCACCCATGGAGCTGTTGCCTCCAGCAGGGGCCTGACAGGTGTCCAGATGCTCCGTGCGTCTGTCCCCGCCCCTAAGCCCGGGGCCACTTCCTGCGGTCTTCCTGGAACAGTGCCTCCCATCTGTACTCTCTGTGGCCACTTGCGAGCTACAACCACTGAGTCGAGTAGTTATGACAGAGACTGTAGGGTCTGCAAAGCCTCGGACATTTCCGATGTGGCTCTTTGCAGAGGATGTTTCCTGACCTCAAGCAGAGCTGTGAGCCCTTGAGAGTAGAAGCTGTAAGGTCACCTCATCATGTTAAACAACCCGGACTTTTTCTAAGAAGCACGGCCTGCTGCGTTGGGGCCAGTGAATCCACTCTGGGCTGCTGTGGGGACTGCACGGCCCACAGAAATGGTCACACACCTAAGCGCCTACTTACCAGTAGCGGATTCAAACATCCGGGTAAGAGAGCCAGACAGCGCCTGGTGCCCGCGGCCAGGGGCTGGAGAGGCCTGGGCGTGGGGATTCTGGACGTTACCAAGGGGAGCAGCGGAGATCTCCTTGGGCACCGATGATGAAGAGAGCCTTCCTGGGAGCTGGAGTGCCGCTGGTCTGGCCTGAAAGAGGAGGAAGCCATCGCTGGGGGAGAAGAAGGCAAAGGAAGGCAGTGACTTCATTGGTTGCACGAGGCCCCTGGTGTCCAAATATCAACACCAGGGACAACGTGGAGGGGGTCACATAGCAATTCCTGGGCCAGTTTCAGTGGCCAGGGTGATGAGGGGTGGCCAGCCAGCCTAGGTCCTGTGCCCATCTCAGAGGGGGCAAGTGGGAAACCCATTGTGGCACCAAGAGTGTCCTGTGGAATTCTGGGAAGGAAACCAAGAGGACTTGGTTTGGGTTCCTTGGAAAGCAAAGCAGGGAGCAAAGGCTCAAGTGACACTCCTTTGTTAGGGCAGGTGACCCTAGGGAGGGGGAGAGAGGGAGAGGGGAGTGCTGCAGGAAGAAGGACAGGCCAGTTCCAGAGGGCCTCATGGGGCTGGCCGTGGCCTGGTGACAAACCTGGCTTGCTGCTCAGTCTTGTGGGACTGTCCTCCGAGAAGCCGTATAAATCACTGGTTCTCAGCATCATCCTTCAGAGGAGAAAAGGAGAAGAATTTGTTCCCAGGCTTTATCTCACGTTGGTTCCCTCGCCGCTGTTAATTGCCTGGACTTCCGGCTGAGCTAGAGGGGATGACGTGTCTCATTCCCCATGGCCGGGGAACCCCCAGAGGCAAGAAGTGCACAGCCCGGGCGAAGCCGGTCCGGGTGCACACACAGGTGGGGGTCTCCACAGAGGCCGGGCTGTGGCCAGTGGCCCAAAGACAAGTAAGAGAGGTCCAAAGTAGCCCACGGACGTGTCTGATGCAGAGCGGACTTGAGGGCGTGGGGTGGGATAAAGCTAGAGCGACCTCTGTCCTTCTCCAGACAGCGAGGCTCCAGCCTCCTATGGAAGTGGAAACCAGGGTTGACTGCCATTTGCACAGAGAGATAACCAGGGCTGGGGCAGTCACTGGGTGGAGGGCAGGTCCACCAAGTCCTTAGCTCCCACAAAAAGAGAAGGCAGAGGGAGCTCCTCTCCGTGGAATCCAGAGTGGGCTTACAAGGTTGCTCAGCAAATATTGCATTAAACTGAAAGAAGGCATGAACTCCCAGATGCTTGTTTCCTTGCCTGTAGTAGAGAAATTCTAAACCAGAGCACTTGGGTGTGGCGGTGGGGATGCCGAGATAAACAGCTAGGTTTGAAATTGTGCCAAAGGATCTGGAGGGCTGGGAAGCAGATGGCAGGACACCTGGAAAGAACCAGAGTCTGCCCCGCCCCGGCCCCAGCTGAAGGGAGGAGGGGGGTTTGTTCTCACCACGAGCTCTGCTCGGCTCAAACCCCGGCCTTCCGCTCCACGCCAGAGCCGCAAGTCACGGAGCGCTGGGTTCCTTCTGTTGACCTCGAGGCCGGGTGAGGAGAGGGCGGCCCATGGGGGCTGCGTGTGGGGCTTGGTCACCCTGTCCCCGTGAAGGAAGGTCAAGCCTTCTGTAGTCTGACGGGAAGTTGGCCAAGGTCAAAAAGGGAGGTGAAAGGAGCGACACAGGGGAGTCACAACCGGACGAGACACGCCGTAGGCTCTCCAGCTGTGCTCCGAAGCTTGTGTTTGTGTCTCGGCCTAAGTGTAGGTGTGTCCGGGCGCCGAGGCTGGCCGCCAGGTCTGTGCCCCCGGGACGGCAGGGCCAGCGTCCCGTTCGTTGTCCCCATTTCCCAGATAGCGCCCGGCACACAGTAGGGCTCCAAACCATTTGTTGAATGAATGACTGGTATCACTTCCTCACATTTCCTTCTTGGTTGCATCCCAGCCTGTGGCCAGGGTGAGCTGAATGATGTGTAGAGAAACTTCTCGGAACAGCTAGGAAAACTGTGACGACTCCCCTCTGTGAGGAGACAGGAGTGGAGGCAGTGCTGGGGCTTCCTGCAGGCTTCGGCCTCCTGTGGTCCGCGCGCTCCCCCCCTCGCTCCCCTTTCCCCCGTGGGGTCACCCCAAGAGACTGGTGGAAGACAGCTCTCTTAAGCCAAGGCATTGGATTCCCCGGGTTCTGAGCCACCCAAGGGGGGCCACCCAAGCCCTGGGACTCGGTACAAGTCACCAAAATACTGTCCTTTCCACCTAGCGTTTGCCCCAGTTCTGGTAAATGCAAGTTTTATGACCAGTGACCGCAAGAGCACAAAGACGGAGTCGGAAAAGATCCAACTGGAAACTTTCCTGGTCTCCGAGGCACAATGTCTGCTCATCCAAGCCTGGCCCGGGGTCCTCGGTGACAGCAGTCTCCTGGGTAACCATGGGCTGGAACGGGGAGCTCAGGCCCTGCTGGAGGCGGGGGTGCGGGGTTCTCTGGTGCCGGCGGGGCAGGCTGTCTGGGGCAGCTCAGCCATGCAGGGTTTGCAGGGGGCGGGAACGACCTGGGTGGGCCCTGGGGCTCCATCCCCACAGCGGGCTGGAGGGCAGGTGTGCCTGGGTGGTCAGGGGCTAGGGCGTCCTATGACACCTGGGAGAAGGGGGCACTGCTGGAATAGGTTGCTTCTCCCCCGCTCCCCCCCAGACGACAAGTGCCCCGGTCTCCTCAGCCCAGGCCCGGCCTGCCCCCCTGAATTGCGCATTTCTAAACACCCAGAGAATCAGGTTTTTCAGTCTCTTGTGAAACGGAAAGAAAGGACTTTTGCTCCCCCGACCAGTTAGGGCTGCCCCATTTCCAAATTACAATCCCTAATTTCCACCACATCGCTGCCCACTGTTTCCAACGCCATCAATCCAGAGAGGCCCAGGGTCCCCCAGCCAGGGTCCCTGCGCCACCTGCTTCCCACAGGAAGTCCGCAGCCAGGGCTCCTGCTGGCCTGGGGTGGGGGGCGCAGCTGCCCAGGCAGAGGGTGGGGTAAGGGCTGGTCTCCCGTCTTCAAAGCCAGGTGTCCCCACTTCCTTCTCTTCTCCTGCCTCACCCTTTCCCTACAAAGCTATTTGCCCACCGAGGGAAGACTGGAGGCTCTAGTTTTATGACAATAAATCACTGCCAGGTGGGGGGAGCTGGGGGGAGGGACTTCAGGTCCGGTGGCGGAGGTGGAGGCAATGTTGTCCCATAGGATGGGGGGGGTACGGGTGGCCTAAACGCCCCATCTGGTGGGGGCTGAGTAAGACACTCCAGGAGCCAAGCCCAGACCTGCGGGCACTTTGCTGCCACGTCTCCAGGGAGAAGGGAATGAAGGGGTTGGGTGGGGGATCCCAGGGGAGGACACTAGAGGCAGGTGGATGGGAGACAGGGAGAGGAGACGGGAGAGGCCGAGGCCCCAAAGGACTAACGGGAACCTTTGCCACCATCTCCTGGACTTTGCGCGTGTTCAGGATTGTCTAATACTGACCCTGAATTCTTTTGAGCTCTCGGCTGTTCTTAGACGTTCTTCCAGCTGCTGTGAGCTCAACCGAGAGTTTATCTAATCCAATGGACAGCCAAGTGCGGAGAGAGATCGTTAGCCCCAGTTTACAGAAGGGGAAACTGAGGCGAGGAGAGCTTAAGCAACGTGCTCAAGTTCACTGTTAAGCACAGGGGCTGGTATCTGAAGATGACCCCAGTAGCGCCCCTCCCATCCCTGCGCCCCGCCCCTCCCCTCAATAGGTGGCCCTCATGTCCCCTCTTTCTGAATCTGGATTAGGCCCCGAACTGCTTTGACCAGTAGAATGAAAAAATGGTGTGCCGGGGCCTCCAAGCCCAGGGCGGTAAGAAGGCCTGGCAGCTTCTGCTTCCTCCCGGTTGGAACCCAGCCCCGGGGGTGTGGGGAAGCCCGGGTAGTCTGGTGCAGAGGTCCCCTGGGAGGAAATCCACTGGCCCTGCCGAGCTCTGAACTGATGTGAAGCTCTCTTAGCAGCAGACCTTCCTGCCTCCATTGAGACCACTCAGCTGATGACACAGAAGGCAAAAACCAGCTGTCCCCACTGAACTATCCCCGCTGAGCCCTGCCCAGCTGTCCCCTCTGAGCCCTGCCCAGACTCTTAAACCTCCAGCAAATGCTTGCTCTCTTCAGTCATGGGTTTTGCAGACTTCTTTTTATGCAGGAACAGAGAAGCAAAGCGATCACTCAGCCAGTTAGTGGCAGCAGTGGGATTCAAACCCAGGTCTGGTAGCCCAGGGTCCACTCTCTTACGGCCAAATGTCCAGGGCCATTTGGCCAATGTTGACATGTCGGGCGTCATGGGGACCTCCGAGCGTCCTCCCAGAGGTGAAGCTGCGAAGACTTCCTTTCGTGTCTGGGATGCAGCTTGGTTCTCAGTTCGCAAGAGCCTGGGGCTTCAGAACATTCCTCCTCAAGGGCTCCCCAAACTCCCAGCCCATCCAGGAGTTGCAAAGAGCTGGCCTCAGGTCAGATCCCTGGTTCCAGCCCTCCTCAGCTAGAGAACCCGCTGCCCAGGGTGCCCACAGGGGAGCCTGCAAGGTCTGAGCCCCAAGTAAACCTAATGAGGTTTTATCACCCTCCGCCTCCCCACACCTGCCATCCAAATGTCCACGAAGGCCCCCCCAAGCCAGAGAAAAAGAAGTCGGAGAGGTTAAGTGAGGTCTTGGGTGGAGGGGGGTAGGGGGGTGAGGGGGTGTTTCTGGGTCCTCCAGGTCTAGGGAGACCTGTTAGCAGCCCTTGGGGATCTGAGAAAAGAGAGAGATTGTGCCCACTGGCACACGTACGGAAATAAAGGACTTGCAAAGGAGGGGACCCCAAACCCATCCTGCAACTCGTGCCCATCCCCCACTCCGGCTGGCTAACTGGGCAGAACATTTCTAGGGCCAGAAGATCAGAGTCCCCCCAGCCACACCTCTGTCTTTTGCCTGGGGAGGAGGGTTTCCCTAAGACAGCGGAAGGCTTGAGAGGAGGGGTGGGGCGCTGAGGACCCACGTGTGACGGGCTCCCCAGGAAGCTTTGGGGACAGGCTGGGGCTGGGGCTGTCTGCTTGCAGCACAGAGCCAGGAGAGGCCCACATTCTGGGAGCCGGCGGCAACTCAGGATGTGGGAATGGTCTGGTAGCTGGTCTGGGTTTCTTAGCTCCTGCCCAAGGAGACCTGAGCGGGCCGAGTGTTCACCTGCACTAAGTTGCGGTGAGAGGGGGGCATGGGGGTGGGGCGAAAGGCTTCCGCAGGCGCCGCTAACACAGGTGCTCTGCTCCAGGCTCCCCCCCCCCCCCCAGCAGCCTGCGAGGGAGGGGGAGCGTGGGAGCAGCAGGCAGAGTGGAGGAGCTGGCCAAGCCCTCCTTCGCAGCCCTCGGGGTGCAGTTTTCAGCTGGTGGAGGGAAGCAGCCTCAGCTTCAAATGAACTTTGGAATCTGGGTTATTTTTCCTAACTAGACACTATAATTACCGAAATCGGATTTTTGTTGTAAAAGTGACCGAAGGAGTTTTTCCTATCTTGGATTGACCCCCCCAAAACCAAGAAATCTTCCTTCGACTTCACCCGAGGTGGGGGGAAAACCACCCCCACTGAGCAGGCTTGAAAAGGAAGTGGGGAGGAAAGGACAACGTTGTTTCTGGTAATCTCCCTCAAGGTTCTCTTGCTCAATGGCATGGGACACAAGCAACAGGAAGAATTCTAGCTAATTGAGCAGAAAGGGGTTTCTGGACAGGGCCCTGGGTGGCTCAGGGGAAACTGCTGCAGTCATCAGTAATCGGGAGGTGACACACGGAATCCACAGTCGAAAGCAGGTGACAGGACCATGGAGAGGATGTCGCCACCTCCCTGCCGGTGGATGCTGGGTGATGGGATCTTTGCTGTCCTCTCCCTCACGTTTCTAGCAGTTATGTAAGGAGAGAGCTGCTGTCTCCATCAGACTGTGTTGGTGGGAAGGCCCCAAATACAGGAACGTGGTTCTGATGCTGGGCCCTGGGGCGGGGGCAAAATTAATATTTACTAAAAGGATGAACCCTTAATTGAAAGTGAAGTATGAACCCTTAATTGAAAGTGAAGTAATGGCCCAGTTTACCCCCTACCCCCAGATGACCAAGATTCCATCTTCTGCCAGCAGGATGAATGGGGATTTGAAGGCTAGATGATTATAGGGGCCACCTGGGTGGCTCAGTCGGCTAAGCGTCTGCCTTGGGCTCAGGTCATGATCCCAGGGTCTTGGGATCGAGTCCCGGTTGGGGTTCTTGCTTAGTGGGGAGTCTTCTTCTACCTCTGCCTCTGCCCCTGCTCGTGCCCTCGCTCTCTGTCTCAAATAAATACATAAAATCTTAAAACACACCCCCCCCACACACACAAACAGAAAACCAAAAATAGATTATTATAGGAAAATAAAAATATCTTTTTGCAGACCTGGGTTTTTGGCTGTGGAATTCATACTCACCCAGAGATCACGCAAGAAATGAGCAAAATAAATCAGTGAAAGCCCTGGGCCCTTGAACATAGAGGGCCTTGCTCAGTACCGGCCGGACAAGGGAGCTGGTCAAAGTCACAGCCCCCTGCCCCCCGTTTCCTCACTGCCACCCCTCTTCTCAGCAGTCCTCCTGCAGAGCCGGCTCAGACAGGACTTGTTAGCTTCCAGCGACAGGGCTCTGTCTCCGGGGTGGGAGGCTGGCCCTGTGACCTTCGTGGGCTCCCGCGTCCCCAGCTCTGTGGCCCTGGCCGCTGCGGCCTGGCTGGCGCGCAGCGAGGGCGAGATGCCGGTGGTGGGCAGCAGAGTGAGGGCGTCCCTAGTGCTCTGGACCCGCCGTCCTGGGACAGCACCGCCCGTCCCTGGCGCCTCGCGCCCCGGACTTCAGGCCTCCTTCCAGGCCCCAGGACCCCTTAAGGGACTCGGTCCCAGGAGGGCCAACGGCTGTACTGCACGACACTGAGGCTTCTGGCCCGTGGAGCAGGCCATTGCCCTTTCCCTCGCCCTGCCCTGGCTCCTTGCGGGTTGGCAAAGCTCAGATGAATCCCCGGGAAGGCTGACGGGTCATTGTTGGGTCTCCCTCCTCTGAGCCCCACCCTGCGGGCCGCACGCAAACCACGTTCGCAATGACTCGGTTCCAACTCTGCAGTTCTATGGAGGGTCAGGATGGAGCCCCGAGGTGGCATCAGCTCACCCCGCCAGTGGCCGGTAGAGGACTCCAGATGCCCTGGACTCTCCAGACAGGGGCCCACTCTGGGGACACTGCGTCCACTGCCTCGGCTGTCATATGTGCTAGGCCCCCCTCCGCGACAGACCCCTTCTCCTTCCTGGGCAGGCACGAGTGGTGCCCAGAGCCCCCCAGACGTCCCTGGGGTGGGCAGGGACCTGGCCGCCATTTTCTTTCTAAGCATTGATGGAAGCTCCTGCAAGTAAGGCTTCAACACCAGTGGGTGGTAACTCCTTCAGGCACAAGGCTGAGAAGGGTTTCCATGGAGACCGCCCAGGCTCTGGTTTCCATAGTAACACTTGCGCAAGGTTACAGAGCTCCCTATATGTGTCAACTTAACATTTCCAACCACTCTACTCTTCAGGCCAGACCGGGGCCTAATATGGGGACTGCTTTCTAGGAGGGGTGACACCTCGAGGGCCAGAGGGGGACATGGAAGACTACGGGCAGTTGGCTGACTGCGAGGGCATCACCTCAACCAGCAGACCCTCCCCCATCCCAGCTGCGGGATGTGTGGGTATAAATATATGCTCACACATGCTTAACTTATAAAAAGAACACATGTTCATGGCATAGAAGGATAGAGAGTCCTGCACTTCCCTGCCATCCCTGTTCTCCAGAGGTAACTGGTGTTATTTGGCTTTGAGTATCCTTCTGGAAATAGCATATGCACATCCATAGAGTTATCGTTTAGAAAATTCACTAATGGGATATATATTCTCCCTCTGCCATCTGCTTTACCCTAATTATAGGTCTTGGAGAACTTTACACATCGGCACAAATAACTCTACCTCATTCTTTATAATGGCAAAAAAAAAAAATTAAATAAATAAATAACTGCACTTTTTAAAAAAAGTAAGTCCCAGTTGAGGGACTTTTGTTTTCAGTTTCTGGCTTTTACAAGAAAGAATAGCCGGTACGTATATTTTTTTGCATATACTTGTTTGAGTATATCCATATGGTAAATTCCTAGCAGTGAAATTTCTGGAATTTTAAAATCTGATTCTTGTCAAACCAATTTTACCATCATTATTGAGACAAGAGGGCTTGTCCACAGTTGAGAAGAGTGTTATTAAACTGAAAGAAAACCAAACCATAAAAAAAAAACCCAACCCCCCCCCATAAAACCCATGTCTCCCACTCATTCTATGAGACCAGTGAAGCATTAATACTAGAGCCTCACGAGAAGAGCATGAGAAAGGAAAATTACAGGTCAGCTTTATTAGTAAACATATATCAATAACTTTAAAAAAAATTTTTTTAAAGACTCCACTTATTTATTTGGCAGAGAGAAAGAGGGATCACAAGTAGGCAGAGAGGCAGGTGGGGGGGGGACAGCAGGCTCCCCGCTGAGCAGAGAGCCGGAGGCAGGGCTTGATCCCAGGACCCTGAGATCATGACCTGAGCTGAAGGCAGAGGCTTTAACCCGCTGAGCCACCCAGACGCCCCTATCAGTAACTTTTAAATGAAATATTAGCAAACAGAATCCAATAGTGTAGAAATAGGATAATACATTATAACTAAATCAGTTATTAACGTTGTATGCCACATTAACAAATTAAAAGAGGAAAAAATGATCATATTGGTAAGTGCAGAAAAAAAAAATCTGATAAAAGAATTCAACATATACCCTGATTAAAAATGCAAACTAAGAATTGAGGACAACTTCTTCAATTAACTTCAGAAAGAATGTCCTCCCTATATCTATAGCTAAAACGATGCTGAAGATGAATTCCCTTTAAGAATCAAGAACAAATAAGATTTGGACTATTACCATGATACCAGAGCTTCTACTCAGTGAGGCAGGAGAAGAAAAAGAAATGTTTTAATTATTTGAATGGAAGAAACAAAACCTATTCATAATCAATACAGGGCCTATGTAGAAAATACAAAAGAATCCTCAGATAATGTCTTAGAATAGGGAAGACAGCTCGGCAAAGTTCACTGGATCAATACTCGAAAATAAATTACATTTCTGTACATCAGTGACAAAGAGGTATAATTACTATAATGACAAATATAAGAGACTCAGGAATCAATCTAATGAAAGATCTGCACAACTACTGAGAAAAGAATAAAGTTGTATAGAAAGATTGAAGATCCAAATACATTTTTCAAGTGCCAGGTTCATAGATCAGGACCCTCAGTATCATAACAATTTCAGTTCTCTGCAAGTGGATATATAGGTCCAATACAAGGCCATTAAAACCTCAACAGGGGGCGCCTAGGTGACTCAGTGGGTTAAAGCCTCCGCCTTCCGCTCAGGTCATGATCCCAGGGTCCTAGGATTGAGTGCCGCAATGGGCTCTCTGCTCAGTGGGGAGCCTGCTTCCCCCTCTCCCCCTGCCTGTCTCTCTGCCTACTTGTGATCTCTCTCTAATAAATAAATAAAATCTTTAAAAACCAAAACAAAAAAAGCATTGTTGTGATGGTAAAAAATTGGAAAGAACCCAAATGCTCATTGTTAGGAAGATGGGTAGGTCGTTAAATTGGATATTCACATAATAGACTGATAGCCACATAAATGAATTAAATAATATAGGCATTACCGTGGATGAATCTTAGAAATAAAAAGTTGTGGGAAGAGAAGAGTCAGAGAATAAGACATGTATTTTATGACTTTTTATAATGTCCAAATCCAAGTAAAACTGCATTAGGTGTTCATAGGTATGTGGTAGAATTATAAAGCAAAGCAGAGAAACTCAGAATAGCCATTATTAATTAGCCTGGATTGGCCAATCAATATAAAGAGATTGGCTAATATATGGAAAATTGACACATTTTCATGGTTGTCTTTAGACCTAAGAATGGATGTGTCCTTGATGTCCCGCACAGGATATGGAGGGGAGGGGGGAGTAGGAGAGAGGCTGGTATATGGGGGGAGGGGTGTCTCCCAACATGGGAGTCAAAGTTCCCTGTATGCCTGAGCACAAACGCTTCTCCCTCCATCTCGAGGTGGTCTGCTTCCCTTCCACTGAAGTCAGGGCTGGTTTTGTGACTTGCTTTGTCCAACAATGCAATGAAAGAAGGTTCTGGAACTTTGGATTCCAGGCCTTCAGAGGACAAAAGCCTCTGGCTTCCTCTCACTTGGGGCTTGGTTGCCAAACTCTAAGGAAGGCCAGGGTATTGATTGGAGGCCATGGGCTGAGTGGGGCATGGGAAGGGAGGGGCCCCTTGGGTGGGGAGCACAGCCAAGCCCCCCGCTGAATGCAAAGCAGGAGTGAACAGCTCCTGAGAGCTGGCCAAACTCCACCATGCCTGGGAACCAGGAAAAAACAGTAAACTGCTTTGTTAGGCCATTAAGTCTGGGTGATGGTTTGTTAGTAGCAGAGAGGTGCAGACGAGGAAGTCAGCGCCATTGGCAGTCTTCTCATTAGTCGGCTGGTGGGTCTCCAGATACACGCTGGTCAGGATGCTTCATTCGTATCCCCGAGATTTATATGCAGCATTTTATATGTAGTAAGTGCTTCACAGTGCAAAATATTCAATAAAAACCACTGCAATTAGACATCTTTTCATGTTTAAGCAATGACCCGCTTGTAGTTCCCTTACTCTGCAAAGACTCTGTTCACAGTCTTTGCCTAGCTATTGGGTTGTTCATGCTTCGTGATTTATAAGAACATTGCATATTGAGGAAAACTGCCCTTTCTTTCATTTTAATTAATTAACTAATTAATTAATTAAAACAGCCTTTTCTACGTCCTAGGTTTCAAAAGCATCTCCCCCAGTTTGCCCCCTTGTAAATCTTTTGACTTTGTGGTGTTAGGCTGTATGCAAATTCATTCTCCCTCCTCTAAGATCGCTTTAAGTCATGTAAGCACTTTCATGGCTTCATTTCATACGTAAAAGACTGGTCTCTCCAGAATTAACGTTATAGGGAAGTAGGATCCAGGTTAATTTTTGTCAAAATGGCCAGCCAGCTGCTCCATTACCAAGACCCCACACGTGGCCCCCATTAAACTTCCTTATATTTAGCAGTCTCCAGGCCCTCCATTGTCCCGCTGACCTTCTCCTTTGCTACATATAACTCCTTAATTACAGTAGTTTGTAACACTTAATACCTGGAGGCCCTTCTTTCCCCTTCTGAGGCTTTACCAGACCATTTTCCATGTTGACTTTCCCCAAAAGAACTGTGTCAAGTTAAACAATAAATCCTATCAGCCTTTTAATTGTGATTGCATAGCACGGAGACTGACGTCTGGGCGAGATTGCCTTTGAGAACAAGGTGTGTCCGCAGTAACCCGAGTCATTCGTGTCCCTCACGGGATTATTGAGCCAGACCAGCCGCCGCGGGCGTCAGCACCCACCCTCGCCCCAGGTCCTGCTCTGGGGCCCGCCCAGCCAGGGCTCTGGGCCGGCTCCCCCACCGCCTCCTTCCCTGCAGAATACGACCCTGTGACTCATGCTGACCTCGGCTCAGATCCCCCGGGGATGGTTACTAATCGCCCCGAAACCGTGCAGAACACTACCTGGTCCTTGGGCTTAAGGACAAGTAATAATGATGTCATCTTCCGCGTGGGACTGAATGGGGTGGCTTATGGGCACTTGAAAGCAGAGTGACCTTGGGCGAGTTGCTTCCGGTCTCCAAACCCCTTCCTCCTCCTCCCTGCACAAATCCACCTGGCTCGGCGAGGTGTGAGGACTGAGGGCACACGGACCCTCTCCGGCCGAACCCTGGAACGGCCCCACCTTGGCCCACCTGGCGCCCACCCCTCCCCGCGGCTCCCGAGTGCAGGTCAGAAGGCAAAGATCTTTATTGTTCTACAGACACTTCTGAAAAGGGAACTAGTTGAGAAAATATACAAAGCATGTCAGTTTCATCTCCAGAGAGCACCTGAGTCCGACTGGAGGCGTGGAAACCTCCTCTCCCAGGCTCAGGGCTGGAAACGGTTAGCAGATTGAATGATCAGTAGAAACATGCAAAAGTGAGAAGGAAAAGGAAAAAAAGGCTGCATTCCCCCAAAGCCGAGGGGGACGGAGTTTCAGAACAAGGAGGCGGCAGGCTGTACAAGTACCAGGTGGCTCTCCCTTTCCCCCACGTTGTCTTCTAAAACAGTTTCGAGCTTGGAGAAAGCAAGGAGCCCACCCCCTGGCTCTGCTCAGCGCCCAGCCCCGCAGGGCTGCCCGCCCACAGGGGGAGAGCAGCCCCCCTCCGTCCCATCCCCGTGGCCATAGCCGCAGGACCCCGTGCTGGTGCTCCCGGGGGCACGGGCTCCTCCCTTCTTTGGTTCCACTCCGAGAACAATTGTGCTTGACAGATTCATCCCCACCCCTCCCTCCAGGCTCCCGCTGGGGGGCTGAAGGCACTGACAGGAGTCCTGGGGGAGCCCCAGGACCCCACTTTCCCTTGTGCTCTGGGGGGGGGGTCTGTCCCTGGGCACCCGCCCCCATCCTCAGTCCAGATCTGGGAATCTGGAACAAGCCTTTGGGGACTTCCCCAACTGTGCAGACGTTTCCGAACCCCGCCCCACATCCCTCCCCCGTCCCCTCGCGCAGGACCCCCACGAGCCCGGCCCCTCCGTCCAGCCCTTCCCCTGGGCTGCCAGCACAGCCGTGGGCCGGCCCTGGCGGATCGCCTGCAGGACGGCGGTCACGGAAGCCACCCCGTGGGGCCCTCCCGTCCCCCAGACCAGGAGCTCAGAAGAGGTGGGGCCTCAAGAGGTCACGGCTCTGGTACCGGGAGGCGGGCGGGGCTGGAAAGAAACCAGGAGACACGTCACGTCTATGGAAAGGTGTCCAAAGTACAAGCTAAGCGAGGGGAAGGAGGAGGGCCAGAGTGGCCTGAAGAGAAACAAGGACGAGGGCAGGGGTGGGGCCTGGAGGGGGAGGCCCTCACACCACCCCGCAGATGAGGGTCTCCACCACGAAGGTGTTCTCGAAGTGGCGGATGGCGTTGCACTTCTTGGCCCCTCGCTTGTTGATCCCTGGGAGGGAAGAGAGAATCTCAGTGAGGACTGTGTCCCGGCCTGGTGCCCGCTGGGCCAGACACCACCAGCCTTGGAACCTGAGCGGGACCTCAGGAGCCCGGGGGCGGGGAGGAAGAGGTGGCCCGGGAGAGGACACCCAGACTCACCCAGGGGCAGTGCTCTGAGGGGGCAAGAGCTGGAGTCAGTGGGCCCAGCTCCACCCCTTCCCTGCTGTGTGACCTCACGGGGGATTCTTGATCGCTCTGTCCCTCCCCTGCCTCACCTTTCAAGGGGCAGCGAGAATAACAAGGATGACGGCAACTGAGCCGCTCTGAGCAGGACGTAAGGGACATGAACCTGGGGCCTGGCCCCGAGGAAGTTACCATGAGCCCCTAGTACGGCTGCACTCTGAGCTCCCTGAAAGCTGGTCTCCGGCTCCCCGGCCGGGCTCGGCCGGCCCGTGGCCGTGGCCTAGAACTCAGGGCAGGGGCCTGGACGGGAGGAGCCGGCCACTCACGCCTCCGGGTAGCCCGGCGCCGCAGCCGGTAGGTGTCCTTCCCGCTGCACAGGTGGTAGATGAAGGAGCCCAGGGCCTCCTTGTCGCTGACGTGCTCCGTCACCACCATCTCCTCCTGGATGATGTACGTCTGCGGGAGGTAGGTCCCCCTCTGCGGAGGGCGCGGCTTCAGTGCCGGGCCAGCACCGGGGCTCTCCTGCCTCGGGCTCCC